>JANJYP010251678.1:0-11382 GCA_024605115.1 Rastrelliger brachysoma | reverse complement strand
CTCTCTCTCTCTCTCTCTCTCTCTCTCTCTCTCTCTGGGGTGACTGGCAGGAGTCTTTGGCTTTCCCACAGGCCACCTGTCTCTGTGCTCCTTGTAGTGCTTTTCAGTTGCCACACTGATTTTTCTGTTGTTGTTTGTTTTGTGAATGACGGCCATCAGAAAAACACAGGAGGGATGTTCTCCTGGAGAGCTGAGGTGTCGCTACGGGGGAAACAAGCAACAGCACTGCTCCATCTAAAATGTGTCACTTTGGAAATTTGTATTAATCACATGTCCACGTGTGTCTCTTGATGCCTGGTGTGTTGAGTTCATTGAATTGTTTCCTCGTGATCGAGTGCGGGCACTTCATAGTGTTTGAATGGGATTACACCCTTGCTGAGATGTCAACACCCTTGACTTACTTTAATGGCCAAGGATAGATATGCTGACAAGATGTGCTGTCTGAGTGGCATGTCGTGACACTGAGCATAAGGGTAGAATACTATTAAAAGTTTAAACAAGACCAGGTCAGAGTCTTAGTAGACATAATCTGCCAAACACAGAGGGCTTTCAATTTATACATTCCCTGGAAACCATCAGACGTCGACATCGTCTGCATTTTTTAGATGTTTTTTTTAAAATTTATAACTCAAGGTAATCCCCACATCCAAAAAGCATTATAAATACTTATAAATACTTAAAATACTTTGCAACAGATCTTGCTATATTTTTATTATCTTACTTACCCACAACCTAAAAAAAAGTTAATAAATGCTGAGAGTAAATGACCGCAACATAGTGTGTTTCATGTGCGTAGTGTTTGCATTTGTAAATGTTCTGTATTGTTTCATTGCTTATATTTTATTTACCCTGAACATAGAAGTGCCTAGTTGGTGCAAAATGCAGTCTGGGATATTTAGTTTCAGACAGCTAATGATATAACTTCATCACTCAGTCAGTGACAGACATCCACAATTATGAAGCTGGCCCCGCTGTTGCAGTGCAGCCATAAATGCTTGTGACATAAAAAGGACATAAAAACGTGCTGCTTATGATTACAGTGCCCTCTTTTACTATTTTCTTATTTTTTCTGACTGTGACTTCTTTGCTGTCTCCTCTGGGCTACTGCGTATGATCGATAGAAAATTATTTCCAGTGGAGTCTGAGCAAGAAACATGGAGCTGTATTACCTAGAAAACAAGTGAGCATGCAGCCTGAAGCACAGAAAGCTGTCACTTAGTGTTATAATATTTTCAGCAGTTCATATGGATGCAGTAGTGTCTCAACTATGACCACAGTCTATCATTTTTGTCGCAGTCATAACAGGAAGTACAGCTATCAGAAAGTTACAACTTTTTCAGGGATTATGTATTATGCACAACCTTTTTCCATTATTATTTTTTAACACCCTGAGCACAACAAATGGTACACTCCAGGCACATATCCATTACGACTGCAACTAATAGTTATTTTCATTATTGAATAGTCAACCAATTCTTTTCTGGATTAATCATAATAGTCCATAAAATGTTGGCAACTTGTGGAAAATGCTCATCAAAGCTTTATAAAGCAAGAGTTTGCTGTCATGAAAAAGTAAGAATAACAGAAAATAAGTTTGTTTAAAAACTATTACGATGACTTGATTATCATAATTGTTACTAACCAGTTAATTAGCTAATTGTTGCAGCTCTTATATGATTGCATATTCAAATTTTGTAGTCAAGACTCTTTCGCTGTATGTGTTTGAAAACTGTGGCATACTTTGTTGTTGCAGCAGAAACACGAAAGAGAAGATTTAAATATGTGAGCAGCTGTGTGTTAAAACAGATTCATCAACTGATTGATGATTAATTATGATTTGACTTTGGACCTCTAATGTAATAACTGAATGATATATTCAACCTATTTTGATACTGAACTCATTTAAAGACATTTGCAGCTGTTTAAAAATTAGGATTTTGTTAAGTAGGACAGATATAAACCACTTGGGAAAATCTAGGTTTGAAGTTTAAATGCAGGCAATAATGAAAATAATTAATGAATTTCTTTGTTTTTTTTTTGTTTTTTTTTTGATAATCTGGAGATCTTTATCTGTGAGTTTTCATTCCTCTAACTCCCCCTTTCCTTCATCTCTCATTACACTGCTCTGCTTCTTTCTGTGCTGTAGGGGGAGTGAGAGGGCCGGCATTGATGGCTGCCTGCCATCCTCCCCTCTTCCTCTTCCTCCTCCTCTCATCTAACATTAATCTGAGGTGACAGAGTTTCATACACCATCGCCACGCACCAGTGCCCTGCCCCCCAAGTCATGTGTCCAGGCTGCGCTTCCCCAACTGTGACAGAGTTACGCAAGAAAAACTGACTGGGGCCACATAGCCTTGTTTAGCCTCAAAGTGTTATAAGGAACCGGGAGATAAAAGAGAGAAGTATGATGTACTTTTGCAATTTGACATATCTACAATTAATAAGTATGTTTTCCATTTTTTTGGTGAAAGTGTTCCTGATTATGTTGGTAGTCCCGTTTGCAGCTTTGATACTGAATTTGAAAGCATTAGTGCATGAGCTGGTCTGCAAACAAGCCACAGCACCTCAGTGGCTCTAGCCTGTAGCTGCTGTTGTCACAGTGCATGAAGAGTGGCTCAGAGGTGGATAGTGTGTTTGCTCATGACCCTGGAGAGCACATTTAGGTGGTTTTTATGTGGGAGTTAGGAGGATTAATTATGTAATAAATGTAGGTGGGCACTGATACTCAGAAGTAAAGGTTGATTGTTTTACCGAGATGGCTGACCTGAACAAAAAAAAGTCTTGGTATTTGAGTAACTATTACCTGCCACGTAAATAAAAATTGTCACTCACTCAGAAATAAACTATTTCTCAAAAGGTCATCATGTACATACAAGGTTTAAATGGCTTTTATCTCAGCGTTTTGATTAATATGCCCCTCCATGTGGATAGTGTACCTTTTTTTTTCTTCAGTACCTTAGAGGCACTTAGAGAAAGAGGAAAACTAGGCCTAATTTGTCTCCTGCCAACTTACCAGGAGCAACTGCCAGATCTCGATGACCTTAAAAGCAATCCTCTGCCATTTATCATTTTTATTAAGAAGAATTGTACTTTGCCAGGTCTGTCTCAGTGGATGTGGACACTTAGGGGTAATTTGAACTTTTTCTATGAACTTAACATCTAGGCAATGAACCATTTCAGCTATAATTTACATCCAAAATATTATAATAGCCTTATTCACCAAATTTACAATAGCAAAAAAGCAAATATACTTTACTTTTCAAGTGACTATAGCTAGGCAGTTGTGTCCATCATTTTCCTCTCTGTCCTCACTATAGCCCTTTTTTACACATGAATTCAAGCGCGGGTATTAAAAGGAAACACCGATATGACACGGCCTACCCCCTAGTATCATGTATGGACTTTAAACAAGTGAGTTGGCCACAGTTTGTAATATTAGTTTAATGCTAATTTACATAAATGATTTTTCACTATTTTCACATCAATTAAAGACAATACAGTATTCTATGGGTTAAAAGAAAAAGATTCAATTATTTTGAAGTTATGAAATTGTTTCAGCTGGATAAATATTGGATATTAAAAACAAATACAAGGAACATAATATCAAATTTTATAGCCAACAGTAAATCTAGCATAGCCTACATCTTCAGTACTCTGTTTTTCAAACCTCATGTGCAGAGATTTTCGGTTCCCAGGGAGTAGTTCTGTGTAAAGCAGATGCCAATGTGCATATGTAGGATCAGATTTTTCATTTTCGCAATTTACAATGTAGAACATTGCAAATAACTTCAGTACAAAGTCAAGAGGTTGAGATATGTAGCACAAGTCAGTGAAGCTCTGTAAACAGAACCGTATTCACGCACATGTGCACTGAAGATTTGAATACACACACAATCCTTGTAAATTCATTAACTTATTGTTGGTTTGGTTCTGCACGTCAGATTTGTTGACAGTGAGAAAAATGTAGAAAATTACCAGCTGTAAAATTATGATCTGTGCATGTATGTATTTCTGCGAGTCGAATCAGTGTGTGTTTTATGAACACAGGGCCTGAGGTCATGAGGAGAAGGAACATCTGTCTGTGAAAGGACGTTACTAATGCCTGAAGGACAAATCGTGCGTCTTTATGCATGGTGTGTGTGTGTGTGTGTGTGTGTGTGTGTGTTTCTGCTGATGTGAAATTTATTTCTCTAGGTGTTTGTTCAGGTGTGTGGCCAAATTTTTGTTGTTTCCTGAATATGTGTCCTTATACAGGTTCATGCTTTTGTTTGTGTGTGTATGGGTGTTTTTTGTGTGTGAGCCAGAGTTAGACAGCTAGCCGTGTTTGATTACTGCCCTGTTAAGAAATAATGGATTGCACAGTTTTCGCACATTACACACTCTATTTCTTGCAGTCTCATACACACATCTCCCACACTTTTCTACCTTTCTCACATAAACATTTAANTCTCTTCTCTTCTCTTCTCTTCTCTTCTCTTCTCTTCTCTTCTCTTCTCTTCTCTTCTCTTCTCTTCTCTCCTTTTTCTCTAACATCCACACAAACATACAGTGTCCCACCGTATTCCCCTGCTCCTCACAGCTGGGCCTGAGGAAGAAGTAGTGACATATGGACCAGCCAGCCTGCAGCATTTCTCAACTCAACATGCCAAGCTGAACAAAAACACCCTCCTCCCTCTTCAGATCAATAGAAGCCCCTTCTCCCTTCTCCCTTTCTTGCTGTACCACCATGTCTGCATCCTTCATCCAGCACCTCCATCCTTTCATCCATCCCCTTTCTCTCCATGCAAGGTCAGGTGTCTTGTTTGCGCTGCAGTGGTTGTAGTTACTGATTGAAATTTAATGAGCATGTTCATTTTTAATTGTCTCATTGTTAAAATTCTAAAAAAAAAAAGAGAGAGATGGGGATCGATTTCAATTCAGCCCATTACAATAGTCGTCACGGATGCTTAAGTCCATCAGGCATACAATTTACAATTCAAATTGGATGAAATTGATTGCTGCACCACAAAAGTCCCCAAACATGGCCCAGCACCCTAAGTGAAATATTAAGATATTCTTACATTTGTGTTTGATTCACAGAACTTATTTACAATTGTAATGTCAGTTTTTTTTGGGTGGACACGCTCATCTTATTGAGTTCTCATTCGCCATTAACTATACATACATTAGTGTCTGTGTGTGCCTGCCAGATGCTCTGTGAGAGGTTTACTTTTTACGCAGTTTTGAACCACAGTTTTTTAATATAGTGTGTGAACTTTGCTTGTTTTGAGCTACATCTTTTAACTGGATAAATGCTTTTAGTTGTTGGTTGTTTTCATGAAACAGGCTAGGCAACTCTTTATAAAAACAATGCAGTGGGTTCACATGTTGCACCCATGTCTTCACCATGCCAACCTGAAAACAATCTTATACTGATACTAAAATATCATAGATCCACTCACCTCTTGCAAAGGTTGTTTCTATCTAAGTCAACAGATTGTCAAATTTCAAGCTGACATATCCACATATATCAAATCCAGCATGCAGAGAAACTGATTGATTCCATCATTCTTGGTTCTGCACAGGTTAACACCACATCTCCCAAAGAAATTGACCCTCCAGTTTACTGCCTTGCTTTGATTTCACCTGCTGTTACTGCTGAGACTGTTATTACCACTATAGCTTCACCTGTTGCTGTGGGTTTCTGCTCTGTTCTCTGTTCACATTGTCACTGCACTCCAGCAGTTGCAGTTGCTGCTTTTGGCCTCCGTCCTCAATGACATTTAGGATCAAACTGCAGGTTATCTCAAGGTCTCTATTAATTTTACACTGCTATATCCTTAACCTTGGATCATGTCAGTAAATGTCATTGTATATGGAGAAGAGAGTTTCCCTCTCTCCCACTCCCAGCAGCACCACACTGAAAACAAATTCAGCATTCTGACTTTACATGATGATGATGATTTCCCTGCTGAGGGTAGATGCACCAGCTGTCCATCTATCAGGGTTGTCCATGGTTCGACATGTGTGAATCAACAGGTGCATCACCTCCTGCAACCCTGATGACACATTACCTTTACTGTCCAGCTGCTGCAGTCACCCATCTGCATCATTTTTGGTGTTGCATATGGGGAGGAGGATTTTACCTGCCTCATTGACAGCACCTTGATCTCTAACAATTAGTGCATAATACTGGGATGTCCTCCCATTGTTTTGGCAAAGAAAAATTTAGTGAGATTAATTGGTAGCTGCACATTTGGCTTAAAGGCTACTGCTGCAGCAGAGAAGTGTATGAAAAATGCATTTTACAGAAGAGTGGACCTCCTCAAATTTGATCACCTCTTTCCAAATCAAGCAAGATCTCCTATCCATTCCTTTTTTTAAAAGATTTTTTTGTGGCACAGACACTTTTATTAGACAGTACATATACAAAAAATCATGGGGGAGAGAGGAGGTGAGGCATGCAGAAAAGAACCTCTGAGGTCGGCTGCGTATGAGCAGAACACTATGTGGCATGCGCTGTAACCCCTAATCCACCTTAGCATGCCTATCCATACAACCCACATTAATGCTACGTTCAATTATTGTAATATTTCAGTAGAAATGAGTAATAGCCAGGTTAACAATAACCATGGTAATCACACAAGTGCTGCAATTTCTTGCATCACAGTAGCTAGGGCTGTATCCATATTATCCATATTATGTGCACAGTTGTATATCGAAAATGGATTAGGTGTTGGGGAAATAAGCTGACCTTGACATTTTTGTGTGCATTGAAACATGGTTATCAGACAAAATCAAAAATACTGAAATTTATCTTCATGATAATGCTTTTTGTTGTGACAGGTTGACATTTTTTCAAAGCTGCTTTTATGTCTCTATTTTATCTCCTTGACAAAAATGAAATATCTTAAACTTCTGGCTGTATAGGGAAAAATAACATTAGAAAGATACCATTTACACCCTCTGCACCTGTGACAGCATTAAATGATTTATTCTGATTTATTTTGATTTGGTATACAATTATTACAATGCCGAAATTAGAGGACATGAACATCAACTGGCTAATTCATACCAATAATAATTTAAAACATCTCAGTGATGAAGTAAACCTCCCTTAAAAAGTTGGACTCAAAAAGAATAAGAAAGACCACTTTGTCAGACATGATCTTCAATAATAATTAATTTTAACTAATTACATTTTACAAGGTTCTTCTGTTTATACATATTTGAAAATATTAGATTCCTCAAACAGTCTTAGAACATACTGCATCTTGTTGGGAAGGTCATTTGGGGTACTCAGACCTTTTCATTGAGACCATTTACTAATATTATAGTGATGCATGCTCTTTGCTCAATCGATCCTAAAAAGGCCACTGGGACTGATCAACTAGAGCCAAGGCTTCTATTATTAGCAACTCCATTTTTAGTTGAATGCTTGTCTTGCATTTTTAATTTGACTATTGAAGCTGAATGCATCCATTGGAAAATAGCTTATGTATTACTTCTGCATTAAGAGGGTCAGCGTAATGAGTTCAATATCGACCAATTTCTAAACTTTCATGTTCAGCTTAAGTGCTGGAGAAATTAGGAAAGGATCAGGTGAGAGCATATTTATCTCAACACTTAAAAATTGTATAAATCTGGCTATAGACTTTGGCATAATAATGTAACAGCGACATCAAAAGTTTGAACGCCACTGCTAGTGCATTAGACAGCAAGCACGGTTGTGTCACCATTTTCATAGATTTATTTAAGCCATATGATGCAGTTGATAATCAAATTCTTCTGAAACAACTTCATTCTTTTGGATTTGAAAAGTCATGTAATTGGTTTGCAAGGTGTCTCAGTAATAGATCACAAGCTGTAGTAGCTAATGGTTACCAGTCCAGTGTTATAAACGCAAACAAAGGTGTACCACAGTGCTCTAATTTCAACCAATTTTTTTTTTTTTATTCACAATTTTTATAAATGAATTCGGAGAAATCCTTAAGAACTGTACAATTATTCTGTATGCAGATGACACTATTGTCTATACTGCAGTACCCTCTTATGCTCAAAATATATATTAAAAATATATGATTGACTTCTGTGTTTTCGACTTAAGAGGGGACACTAATTGAAAGAGTATCTTCTCACAATTACTTTGTTTCTTGATTAATGATAAGCTGTGCTTCAAAAAACATGTTAATGAACTAACTAAATCACTGAAAGCAGAACTGACATTCTTTTACAGAGATAAGACTTGTTTTAAAAGAACTGCAGAAAATAAATTGTGCTGCCAACCTTTTTAAGTGTTTTGGACCATGGTGATACAATTTATATGCTCACTCTTACCGCTACACTTAAATAGATTTAGTCTGGATTCAGTATATCAGCTCTTAGATTCATAACTAGACATAGCTTTCAAATGCATCATTTTATATTATATGAGAATGTGGGATGGCAGCAGTAGGCAATGAGAAGGGAATAACATTGTGTTTATCTACTACACATTTATCTCATGTCTTCTCAGATCATTTTCACACTACTCTTGAAGAACTTTGGGTTAGCACTGAGGTTGGAAAACCATATTTTAAATATTTCACTCCAGACAAGTGGAGTAACTTGGAAACACATTCATTTGAAACATCTTTTTTTAACAGTGTGAATGTACGTGTTTGATGATTGATGTGACATCTTTGGTTAAATGTCTGGAATGTTATCATAATCGAGTAACATTATGAAATAAGTAGTCTCACTCAGTATGAGTCCTGCAGGTGAGAGCAGCAGGTGAGCTATCTGTCAGTCACAGCTGTCAATCAACGACCACACAACAGACATCAAAACAAATGTTATTAAAGTAATATTATAAAAAAATATTCTTAATAGAGAAATTATGTCCATGTTGACCACCACCAAACTTACTAGAGTGCCCAGATTTAGCAACTGAGACCAGAATGACTGTTTGGAAAAAGTCATTGACATTGTATTTCTATAGAAAAGTTGACACTTTTTGCACAGAAATAATTTAGAACCAGTAAGTTTTTGCAACCAGCATCTAGTAGCCATTGGTGGTATTGTGCTTTGGCAAGATGCATTTGCTGTAGCCTCAAGCTGTTGCTTGGATATTTATGGTTGCAAGGTAATGATTCCTATTTAGTAAACCCCCGACCTTCCATCTAACTTTGTTAAACACATTAGTGCCTTTCAAGGTACCTTTAAAGCTATATTTCTACATCTCTTTGAAATTTGTATGGTATATTAATGGCTCCCAGATGGTTTTGTAGAGGTGTCTCTAGTAACACTGTGACCTCTCTTCTAGTGCCAACATCAGGCACAAGAATTATTCAAATCTACTGGTCAGATTGCCATGAGATTTGCTGATAAGATGCATGCTTTTACTGAGAATCATTTTAATTTTAATGAACCTTTGGCCATTCCCCCAACACCAGTTTCAGGATGAACTTAATATTGTTAGTCCCACTCCTGGTAAGTTTCTAAGATTTCAAATATGAAAGACTTCATCGAACAGTGCTGCAACCACAGCCCCCACCCTCCCGCTCACCTTTTTGATGTGAGAATGTCAGACAGATGCTTGGCAGGTTTATAGAGGTGAGAAAGAAAGTATGCAGGATTTGAACTTCATCCTTCTTAGAGCTACTTCCATCACTTTCCTCCAAGTGAAAGACCGTACCTTTGAGAACACAATATCCAAAAGTGTGTGTGGTTATTCCAGTTGTACCAATTATTGCGTCTCATGTATCTATCACAGCAGACTTTTTGCTTCACCTTCAAGTTTGGCAGTGAAGCAGGTAAAAACTCCAGTCCATTTCAAGCATGCCATAGCTTAAAGAATTGTAAGTAATGTGGTGTATTCTTTCTAGTGGGGTGTTATAGACATTGCGGTATGTAGATGACACCATGCCAGGTATTTCAGCAGTAATTTATTTTAGCAGTGGCATATTGTGTTTTAAATTAAATTGTTTCAGATTTGTAGTTTAAGGTGTAAATGTAAGATCTGATGTGGTAAAAAAAAAAAAAAGTCAGTGTGCTAGCCTGATGCTGCCTCTCTGTTCTCTGTTGACATTGAGTGCAAGCCTGCCAGCTTTCTGTGCCCACTCATGGTCACCCTGGAGAGCCAGTATTATGTCTTCAGCTGCAAACTCTGTGACATCTGACCAGTAAAATTGTGCCACATGCAAGAATAAAAATAGTCTTCAGGTGTTTCCTCCCCCCTACTGGAAGCAGGGGTGGGATACGTATTGGTGGGCCAATGTGTCATGGTGGGGTAAAAAGGTATTCTGGGTCTTTTCCATGAGTCAAGTTGTCAGTGATGAATTGCACTGAGGAGGGCAGCAGTAGGGGAGAGAATGAGTGGGCTTGTTCCTGTTCAAGCAGATGTGATTGAAGAAAATTACCATTTTTAGCTCCTTATAATTGGGTAGTGTTGACATCAAGATGGCTGGTCAAAAATGTAACTCTTTAACAGGCGTGGATTTAATTTAGCTCTTCGATCATTCTAGCAATTTGTGTACAGCTCATCGTGTGAAATTCCATGTTTGCACCAACTTATTTTAGATTCTGGTACGTAAAGAGAAAGAGCCCAAGGTGTTGATCTGTATGGGAAAAAGCACAAACGTATGCCTTGGCTTACCAAACATGTATTTTGTAACCTTCTCACAACTCATACAGTAGATAAAAGTAAACGCAGCTCATTTGTCTCCTCTGGATTCCATGGCAACAGCTGAAAATCTGGACAGAGAGATGCATCACTTTAACCCTGCTGAAAATCACCATGATCCCTTCAATAGCCTCAAAACCATTCAGCGTGATTACCTGGCATCTTAGTTTGCAACTCCTCCATACTCTCCTCCTGATTTCTCTCTCTGTCATGGACTCAGGGCTGGCACAGTGCTCAGTGAGCCATTATGAAACCACTTTGTCTATTATGTATATTTAGAAACACTATCAAGCAACATGGTTGCAATAAAGCTACAGTATGCAACTGTGGCTTTATTAGCACTCCTGATCAATGAAGAGTTGGTAGAATGTGAGGTTAATTCAGGTTTACTGTTATTCATTGGTAGTAAAACATATTCAATTAGTCGAACACAGTGCTCGACCACTCTCTGCTGTGGTTGCCTGCATTAATCTGGCAGAGAGAATTAAAAGAGGGTTAGAGAAAAGCTGTGTGCACTGACAAGACTTGGTTTCAAATTGAAGCAGGATGCACTAAGAAGACTTGGATTTAGATGGAAGCGGAGTGTCTTAGTTTTCTTTCTTGTCTAATAATGTCACCCTACTAAGAAGGATATTCTTACTAGGGCTTGGCAGTATGGTGATATAAATAATGTGAGACCATGTAAATTTGCTATACTGTTTTTTTTTTTTTTTTTTTTTTTTTTTTTTTGATTGTTTAAA
>JANJYP010251546.1:0-20991 GCA_024605115.1 Rastrelliger brachysoma | reverse complement strand
AATAGCTTTACAAACAAATCCCCATCTCAAAATATTTCAGAAGAAAGCGTTGACTGGAGGGAGGTGGCTGATCTCTGAAACTTGCTTCCCTAATAGCATTTAGCCTCTTCCTGTGTGGTCCATAAACTAAATGGTGTGTTTTAAACTTTGAGTCAATGTTAGTGAGTTTGGACCTTGTGGTACATTATAGTTAATTTATCTGATTTTGTAAATGAATTCCAGCATTTGTCAAAAGCTATTGGGATTTAGATCCAGGATGTTTAATTTGTAATCCACGTTTGCAGCGTAAAAAGGGGGGCTTTCCTGTCTCACATCCTGATTAAAAGGATGTTGGAACTCTTCAGCAGCTTTAACCTGAATCATTAGGGTATTCTCCATTAGTTTGCATTGGCTCTGGTCTGCAGTCAGTTGATGGTAAAGTTTTCACTTCCATGCTCATACCTGTAAACGATGGACAATGTGACAGACACAGATGTTAAAATTTTGACTTGAATTTACAGTAACTGACTAGTTCAGTCAGGATGAGGATGACCATATTAAACTGCATTTGCTTAATTTTTTATAATATGTAATTATTTATGTCTTTGAAGGGAATCCTGATCAGGCTTGTCTGATAGTTTTTAACGCTCGACTACATCTGAAAAGGTTACTGTTTTTTTTGTCTTATTTTGCTCGTGCTACTAAGGCATTACATGCTTCATTGCAAGGGTGTGGTGGAGTGTCAATCACGACCTACTGTATCTAACTTTCGGGTATTTATTAATGTCGAGTAATAATTATTTAAATACAAACAGAAGCACTTTGCCATGTTTGATCTTTATAAACTATGATGTACTTTCAGTAGTCTCTGCAAGAATCTCGCATTCAGCAGCACTTGGATGCCAGAATGAAGAAAAATGTGGCTTATTAACTTGGGAATTAGTTTGCATGTGCACAGGAAAGTTGGAAACTTTTACAGAGTAGGGTTTCTAATGAGCTCAGTAAACATCCACACACATGCAGAATCACTTTATAACTGATACCTGTATTGCCCCAGGTTTCTTCTAGTCTAGACCCCCTGTCACATCTTTGAAAAGGCTTGTTATTGACAATCTGCAGAGTGTTAAACTTGAATTCTCAAATTACACTGTGTTATGGTCTGCTGCCCTGGGCTTCCTGACAAGATTGTTTCCTGCAGAAAATGTTGATAAGGCTGAAAATTACCCTTTACACGTAGTGAGTGGGTGGCTGGGTACTAAGGAAGATAATGAAAGAACATGCATGAATGAGAAGCATACACAAAAAAGAACATGCATGAAACGAATGCATTCTGCCCATTTCTCTCATGCGTAGACCAAACTTGAATGTGCCTCTCCTTTTCTGCAGAAACCCCAAGTCAAAGACAAACGGTTCTTTATTCAGGACTTTGTTGTCTTCTTTGACACAGGCTTATCTGTCTTCCTTGACCTTAACTTGGCATGTAGACATGACTTTACAGCCCTGTGTCAACAGTGAGGAGAAAGCCATCCTTGTTGACTGACAGTTAATAAGGCTATGCTAACAGAAGCTGTTTAGCTGTATCAGAGCTTTATTTTAGATCAATGTATCTAATCCAACTGATACATATTAATAGAGTAGTGCTATTAGACAAAAGTGCAATGCAGCAGCAACAAGACTAAGCCATGTTAGTTACTTTGTGAAGTTGTACCAGCAGTGCTTTAAACTTAACGCTGTTAGCATGCTCATGTTCAGCGGGTGTAATCTTTAGCATGTTGGCAAGCAAACATTTGTCCATTAGTACAACTAGGGAACTGCAAATGTCTGTACAAAATTGTGTGCCAACCCAGCAACTAGATGTTTATTGTGTAAGCAAAAACTTTGACCTGCTGGTGGTGGAAGAATTGTCAGAGGATCACCTACGTCATTAGGATTCATCCTTGGGGCACCATGAATTTTGTTGGAATCTATCCAATAGTTCTTGAGATATTTCCGTCTGGGCTACAGTCATAAAGAGATTCCCAGAACCACCTTTTATTCTGGCTAAAAAGTATTTTATGCTTGACCAGAGTGTTTTGTAAATGCCTAAATATAGTAAAGAACTCTGTGTCAATAAGGACACCAACAAGTTATCTCATAGTAAAGTATAAGTCTGGCAAGCAAATAACAGACGCTCCTCTTAATAACAAAGCTCAGTCTGAATTACAATAACAATGATGATAAGGCTGCTAGCAATTTATTTTGATGGGGTGTGTTAGAAGAGAAAAAGATGTCAGCCCTTCTCTCAACATGGTTCCAGCATATTACAAACCAGCATCACCTCTTGGGGATTTCATCAGCATCGTTAAACACATTACATCCCAGCCATTTACAGATGAGCTGACAGCATTGTTCATAATAGTGTAGCAGTGGCAAGCCTGATCTGTGATTTGTTTAACTCCTGGAGCACTAAAATGTAATATGCTTTAAAAACAACATGCCTCCTGTAGTACCTTTTATAATTTCCTAGCAAGTTTCAACAGCACCTATGCTTCGTTGAGCTCAGAATTAATTTCCTGGTGGGACTTTGAGCGGAACATCTTCATTACCATATGTTTTCATAATTGAAGCCAGAGGCCTGTAAAAATAAAAAGAAGGTATTCAGCTTGCTTCACTTGCAATGTTTCCCTCCATAAAAAGGGTGGAATTGACCCTCTCATTGCAAGATTACACACTAAGCTGTTAGTAAAGGCCATGTATTATAAGTATATACCTATGTACTATATCCTATTACAGCCACATGATACTTAAAGCATCACTGATAAATTATCAATATCTACTACATTCTCCTTTCATTTTCATAACAAGCCACTTCAGTTAGCCATGTGGCTAGGTGGAGAATGGGTTCCCTCCTACAAATAGTGCATAGCTGGATCAGGTCCAGGCAGTGAGGATTAGCTCTCTCACTGTATAATACATTCATGCTCTGAAGCTGCACTATATCCGCTACATCAACAACCTCTTCCTCAGCTGATTAAAAGGTTGTCTGAGATTTTTTAATATCAATCCACTTGTCCAAGCATTATTCCAATAAACCATCACCCAGAAGATTTCCAAGAGATTAAAAATACTTAAAACCTAATTGGGTTTTTGGGTCAAAGGACATGTAAACAACCCTCTGAATGATTGCTTTCTTTAAACAGTCAGGCAGCAGGAATTCAAAATATGGATGTTACACTGGCAAGGGAAATTGCCTTTTCCTTTTCTTCTTCTTGTTATTCCTTCATGGTGCGGCAGCATTGTGGATACTTTTTATACACTGATGTCTTAATGCTTCCAAGAAGAATCTGAACAGTCCAAAATTTCTCTTGGACAGTTGTGAATGCCATTGAAAAGCATCCAAAATGAGAGCCAGAACTGAGAGCTAGAAACAACATTACATCCCTTGAGCTGTTTATTCAATGCTGATATTTCAAAGCGGTAACACGTGGATGACACAAGTTACTTCTAGCATGTCTGAAATTGAGAAAACAATTCCATCACACATTCCATTTAGTTGCTTTGTTGGAGATTTTGACCGTATCATAGCAGATGGAATTCTTGCAGAACTGTAGATGTTTGAGCTTAAACATTTTTTAAGTGCACAATAAGGATTTTCCTGCTCATGTTTCTTTAAAAGTCATGAAAAGCATGAACGTTCCAGACCAAATACAGTGCTAAATGGACCTTGTGGTGAAATTGTTGTGTCAACTACTGTTTCCAAGGTCAAGAATGAAATGTCTCGCTGTATTTGTAATGGTTAATAGGAGCTAAAATGTTTTGCCCCTAAATTAAGGTACTCAGTGTCTTAAATTTGAAGTTATATTTTCTTTGTATAATACCACAAAGATTAAATGAAGCCTGTTTCTCTCTTTACTGTTTATGAAGATTCTCCTTGATGTAATCATTGGATAGTATTGGAGAGGTTTTGTTCTCTGGCTTGTACTCTGATCATCCACTTTCTGGAGTAGTATTAAGAGTTTGTAGTGAGTGTTTCGTACACGGGGATTCTGAGCCAGGATCCTCATGTTCAGCAGTGTTGATGATAGCGAGAAAAGGGTCTAGTCTGCCAAGTCTGATGCCTTTGATGACTGACACAAAACAGCCAGGCCGTAGGTTGTGCAAAAGCCCCTCTGTGTTTTTGGAGTGAGTGGGCGGCCTTGAAACAACCACCCTCTTCAGTCATAATCATCTTAAACAAGCTAACACATTGTTACGGGACTTGTTAACCATTTGTGATGTTCTTTTTTTGTCAGGAACAGGATAACGCCCCACGTGTTAACAATAGATGAAATCTGAGTCGTGGGCTTGATGAAAAAGTTGTTGCTGTTCACATGCAGGAGATGTTTTGAAAATACTCTGAAGATTATAACGGAGTGCTCTGGGGCCCCAAATGCTTGGCAGTGGTACTCCTTCACATTTTAAGCATTTCAGTTTGATGTGTCATCAGGAAGACATTGCTAAAAATTCTTTTGAGCTTCCTTGTGCAAATTAAATTGGTCATGCTTTTGGCGAGTACATCACAAAATGTAACAGAATACCCTTTCACAGTGTTGAACATTATGAGAGCTCCTCGCCTGTACAGGCTAATTCCCTGGGCTCCATTGCTCCCTGACTCTTGCCCTCTGCCAGTGTGCATGAGGAAGAAACTACTCATCAGTGGATTTAACGGCTTGCTGATGTGTAAAGCAGAGGTTGAGATGGTGAGTAAGGGCTGAGCAACACGGTAACGCTTACTAACGCAAACCCTGGGGCTTTTGTAGAATATTCCTTTTATGGGGTCTTTCTCTGTGCAGACTCCAGTGGGACAGAGTTGCTAGAGACGTGACTAAAGCAGTAACAGAGTTGTTGGCAGACAGTTCTGCGAAACAGCGGTTGGACCTACACAGAAATGAGCCTGTCAGCAATCGGTCTAAAATAAGAAACCCTTAAGTAGAAAGACTGTGAAGAGCCTAGTGAGTGAGAGCTATGTGTCCTCTCTGTTGATATGCTCCAACCTAGGTTTGTTGCTCTGAGTTGGAAATGATTAAACCAACAGGGGATTCCCAAATCACAGCTGCTTTCTCCTGCTGGAATGATGTGTGAAATGTGTGGGTTTCTTTGCTTGTGGTTGTTGTTTTTCCTTCTCTCTCTCTTTCCCTCTGCCTCTCATCCTCAGCTCTTCTTTTCCAGGCAAGGCTCAGTGACGGTCGGCAGAGGGGGGAGAAAAAGACATTGAGCAGTGAGTTAGCAGCAGTGCGTTTGCCGCCCACTCCCTCTCCAGTCTTCCTCTTGTGCTTCCTGTGGGATTGAAGAGGAGGATGGTTTTAACAGGGAAGGAGAAAGAGAGAGAAAAGGGGGAGAGTGGGGGGTTGCCTTGGCTTGAATGGTCTTCAATAGGGAGAATGTCTGGACTTTAAAGAGGAAGTGGGTTGAATGTTGGAACATTTCAGGAGAATGGTGGGTGCATTATTGGAATTTAAATGGGGCTGGGGCAAGCAGAGGTTGTGTGAGTTTTGGGTAACATGAATGGGATTGTTTGGTGCCTTTATGTATGACTAATGGACTTTCCAACAGGGCATATGCATGGGAAAATAATCTGGCTAATTATATGCATTGCTTGATTATTAGGACCATAATGTCAGGCCCCTTATATAGTTACAGCTGGAGAGTAATAAAAGTGTAGCAGTGTTTACCTTACTACAATATATCAATTCAATGCTCATAATTTATACCGTTTTAACTCATGTTCTACCATGTGTGTTGTATTTAGCTCTTCTGTAATGGATATCACTATTGAGTAATGAAGGCATTGACTGTTGAGATGTACAGTCTTCTGATTATTCACGGCACAAGCTCGAAGGATAACCATTATGAATGCAATAAGAGATCCGCTGTTAAATCAGTAACTGTCTAATAAATTAATATTTTTCTAAATTAAAGTGTTGCTTTAAAAGCCTTATTTAAATGTTCTCATTTACCTCTTGTACTTTCACACCCTGCAAATGGTTTTGTTTTTATATTTATAGTTTTATATTTGGTTTTTATTATGGGAGAGGGGGGATTTTATTTTGTTTGTGTTGCCCATAGCTTTTAAAACCTGTATTAATGTTTGGTTTTTTTTTCATTTTTTGCCATTTGGTGGCACAGCAATAAGCTTTATAAACACAGCATTAAGATATTATCACCTTATAAAGTTGTTATGGCCGGACGTGTTAGAAAACAGTTGCCTATTTATGCAGACACAGAGCAACATTAGCAATTATTGAACTGTTTTCTGTGACCTGCAGGCAAATAAAAATCTGATACTTCCTCTTTTTTAGCACTGTTCTGTACTCCCTCAGTGTTTAGAGCAATACCTGACTCTTAAGGTGCTACAGAAAATGTTTCAGCCCACTGACTATGTCTGCGTGCTGTTTGGAGTTTGGCAAGTACAGTAGTGGATAGCTGGTTTGGAATAGCTTCTTTGCTAAAAACTACTCTGATAAGAATGGTGGAGTTCCAGATAATAAAACTAAAGCAATCAGCAGATAGATGCTTAAAATCTGTAGAGCCAAGAAGAACTGCAGGATTGCTGATAAATCACTGTGGGTTTGCCATTACGAGCAACTGCTTTCACATAACACATAATTGTTTGGCTCATTGTTGATACATAAAGTTAATGATTACAGCAGCTTTAAAAAAATTTTCCAGAAATGGTCTCACTGCTACTCTGGATAATCCATAGACCTCACTTGAAGTAGGTTTAAGTGGAACTACTTCACACACCTCACTGAGTATTATCCAGAGTAATAAGGACATAGTTTTTGTTGGATTTGTTTTTCTTCACAATCAACATTGAAAACATATGTTGAGTTGAATGTATTGTGGTAGCAGCAGGAATTATAACACATTTCTCAGAACTAAATCTGACGTTTCCATCATGGCTCCCATACACTTACTTTTAAAAAAAAAATGCTGATCACTATCTTCAAGAGTGTGAGTATACAGCACTGTATTCCTGTGTTTGTGCGGAAACTAAATCCACGGTTTCCTCACGCTGAGGTGGAGAGTAAACATTATGATGGACCCAGCTACAGGTATCTGGAGTGTCTCACTCATGAGTAGAGAGCACTTCTCAGGAGCCGAGAGTAAACATAAGCCTTTTTGGTCTTTATTTGGTCACTTTGCTGAGCTTTTAGTATACCAAACTCCATTGACACGTGCTGAAACTCAAGGCAGAGGCCAGTCACAGGAACTAAACTGTTAAAGAGGACATGACGTATTCAGTGGGATGCTTCATTTACTTGTGTGCTACAGCTGGGTGCTCCAAAGTATTTTTTTTCCTCTTTGTAAGCCTTCAAAGAAAGGTCAGCCATGTTCATACATCACATCTGAGGCTTTTACACGCCCTCTCCGCAGTTTGAACCCACAGCCAGCCACTACATCCCATCTACATGTCTTTTAGCTAAACCACAAACCACTCCTGACTCTCCTTTTTCTATTTTTTTCTCACTTCCTTTCCATTGCGTTCCTTTCTGAAATGGTACATTCGTGTTAGACTATTCTCTTGTCCTCCTCCCCAGGAGATGACAATCAGCTACCATCTGTTTCAGCATCGCAGGGTAGCCGTCTGGAATTGACCCCATGCAAAGATCAACTTCCTGAGATGTCACAGGGGCTTGTGTTGTTGCATTCAATAGGGATGGGGATGGAGGTGGTGGGGGTATCCTCCAGTCTTTACCCCCCCCCCCATTTTCTTTTTTTGAGGCCCCATGATGTTTTCTCCAAGGGATTGATGCATCTCCCACGCAAAGGAAGACTGCGCTTCCCCTTTACTGAGAGCAGGATATCAAGAATGCTTAAGTCCAGCTACAAAGTATACTTAAACAAATATAGTACACTTCCATAGAATCCACACATGACTATTTGTTCCACTGGTTTTGTCTTTATATGACATTTGATCTCTCATCTTCTTCTGAATCTCAACCCACTGGAAAATATAAGAGGAGCCACTGAATGCACAGAAGGCATAGAGGAAGTCTGTTTTTTTCCCCTTCATACACTGATAGTGGGCTTTGGAAGATTTATGCTTCCCTGAAAAGGTCTGGAAATCTGAGCCAGTGCAATCCAAAGGAGCCCGGACCAAGGCCAATAAAAGCAGAACATGCATTTATTTCCTTTTATCAGCATCCTCTTAATGTACATCTGTCAAGAAATATGAGGGGGTTAACCATTATTTACACCTAAATAAGGGAATTAATCCTGGCATTGATTTATTATCTATCAACGGAGGAACACTGCAGATTGAGTTACATAAGATACTTTGCTGTAATGCTGTTGACTCGAAGAGAGAAATAAACAAGAATGTCAGTTAGCATTGTTACTTCCCTTTAATTATGTATAAGTTTTCAGAAAATGTGATTATCGGACTCTGGACACAGTGTAATTTAATTGCAGGTAGCGAATGAGAGGAAGAGAACGCGGCAGGGCCATTTCTGTTGTCTGTAGTAAAGTCTAAAGCAGGATGATTTAGATGTATAGCAGATGACTCAAGAGTGCCAAAGAAAACCATACAATAGGTTTGGGAAGTTGTTGTCATGTCCCAGGAAAGTTTGGTTTGCCTTTCTTTCATTATTTCTCCATTATTTCTTCCACTTTCATTCTCAAGAAAAATACAAAGTTTCACCCAAACATGTAAATGAGACCTCAAAAAGTAATTTCGACCCTTTCCTTGGGTGGTTTTTGTCCATTTGAGCCTGCTATGTTTAGTTAAAGTGTTGCAAAAGTTTACTGTATCTTTCTCTGCTGTAACTTTGGTTTTATACCCTGCTTCACTTGTACCCCCTTTTTCTGTCAAATAAGTTTTTCAGCTTCAAAGTTCAAGTTTAAAATCTTGATGCCAGCACTGCTCAAGTAATAAAGGAAACACAATAGTAAAAAAGTGGCATGCTACAAGTTAAATTTTGCTGACTTTTCATTGAGATTCACTACAAAAGTCCACTGGTAGTTTCTCATACTGCATTGCATTCATCATTGAAATGTAATTTACACTCTACATACCACATTTTTCATTGTCAAAGTAAAGTAATAACTTTTTAACAAACTGTATGGTAAGATTTAAGCACTTATTCAATATTTTACCTGTAACAGTAGCTCGTCAGTTCTCAACTTGAAAGTGGTATTGCTTCTAAAGGGAGGAATGCTATTGTTAATTGTTTTATTGTCTTTTTAAGTACACAGTTATATTGGACCAGGACAATGAATTAATTTTTTCACATAGGAAACTTAGACAGTTTCTTTTCCTGTAGTTGCTCAGATATAGCCTCAAGAAATGAATATCTACACACACACACACACTTGACTTCCAACACTAGTCCCCAAGTAAACATCAAAAGTGTGATATGCGACCGCACATTGCATCAAGCTTAGATGACTAATGATCGGGTTTATCAAGTCTTTTGTCAAGCTCTCTGACTAGCTGCTGATCAGCACAGTGCAATCCAGGGAATGTTTTCTACAGCCCAGTCTCTCTGCAAGAGTATCACACATGCCAGAACACACACCCACCCACACATACACACACTCACACATACATACAGCACCGAGGCAGAGATACACCAGAACTGCCACTCCTTGATCCTAAAGTAACCTCCTGGACATTTTGTGACGACAGTACAGCTGGAGGAAGTGAAGCAATCGGTAATTATTCTTTGTCAGAGTATCAGTTATGTCACCACAAGCCCCACCCTTGTATTTTAACAGACTGCAGACAGCACATTTTGTTTTTTGTTCATTTGATGAGTCAAAATTGATTCAGGTGGTATGGAAAAAATGGATTTCTTGTAAATTCCTATCTGCATATTCTTTTGCCTGCTGGCTGTTGTCTCTATCCACTTGCAGGAAGGTTATTTGCAAGTTGCACAATCCTTTTATGACGACATCTAACTCATGTATTAATACACAGGATTTAAAAGAAAATAAAGTCATATAAAATCATTCAGTTGGCAATCCTTACAGTATGAAGCTATTATTTCAGTTAGTCAAAACATTTACATGAGCTTGTTTTTATCAAGTGCAGTCTGATGAGGAAGTTAGTTTATGGTGGTAGAATATCAGGTCATTTACCACTTGCAGTGGTGTTATTAAATCAAGAACTGGACAAGCAGTATCTTTTGTATGACTGTTCACTTGCTTGAGTAATCAACAGTTGTTTTTTCCTCCTTTGTGTGCCACACAAGTCTGAGCCTCTGGTAGGGGAAGTTGTTGAACCTTTAGTCACCTGCTACATGCAGTCTTTACTGCTCATCATAAATGTTAACAGAAGAAACTATTCAAACAGGAACCAGACTGTATGCAGATATATATGTATAGTTGAACTGTACATGGCATAACAACAAACCAATTAACCATAATCAGCATCCCTATTTGCAAACTGTCATTTGGGAAGTTCAAATTAGGTTAATTAATATTCACAGCCGCACAGTCATGACAACCTTTTTGTTTATTACAGTTTGGTTTCTCATAATTAGAGGGCTAATTACATATCACATGGCTCCTCTAATTAAAATGGTCAGCTTGCTACTATACCTCTGTTGCCTAGGCGTTAGGCTGATGGACTGGGGTTCATGTCAGGGAGAGCCCTCAGGGACAAACTAATGAGGAGGAAGAGGAGGGAGGGAGGGTGACAGCTGTTTGTGCCTAATTCTTGCTGATTTGATGCCTCTCGCTGTTGGTTTGTGTGAACTCAAAATAACAGCATGAGTAAAACACACTACAGAGGAGGAAGTTAACATAATGTTGGCTCTTGATACTACAGTGAATGTGATGAAATGTGAGATTTTGTCTTTTTTTAATGTGGCGAATTGGAAATGCCTCACTGCATTTTAGTGAACTGTTATGTGCAGTGTTGTGAAGTGTATGTAAGAATCTGGAGTACATGTTTTGGCTATCTTTGAAGTCAAGAACAGACATGTTGTGGAATGTGACCCAATAGATATTACACCAACACCATCATCTGCAATAAACAGGAGGAGGAATCTTTTGTTTTTATGAACCTATTTCACAAATGAAAACTTCACCCATAAATCCAGACTTGAAAAAAGAAAATCACTATTATTATTATTATTATCATTCTTATTATTATTATTATATGCATGGCTGTGTGTTTGAGGGGTGTCGCAGTGTTGAACACAGCTGACTCTTTCTTTCAGTACCAGTTAGAACCTGTTTGACCAGCTTGAGGAATTTCTCTATCAACAGCTTTGTTGTTATTGGAACTGAAAATTTGTGAAAGTGCACAGATCTGCGTTTGAATTAAGCCTTCATTTGTTATTAAGTCATGTCAAGAACTTGCCCTAAAATCTGATGCTTACACTAGGCTGAAGTTATTGAGGCTGTTAATTATAATGAGATTTATAGAGCTAAAGTTCCCTCAAGAATTGCGCTTACAAATCCCATGGAATCAGTGACACACCAAATCTTTTCTCTGAAATGACACGATGGCCTGGAACTGCTGGTCGCAGTGGTTGTTTTAACTAGCCTTCCTAGCAGTGGAAAGATACGGATCTTTGCCAGTATAAATACAGCCAGCTCAGTTTGACTCATGAGCGTGAACTCGCTGCGTCGTGGAGAATGGATTCCTATTGTAGATGCATCCCAGATTGGTTATTTTTACATGAAAGCTGGCCAAGTTATGACTGTGCTGACTGAATTCACAAACAGAGACACAGAAAGTCATAAACTGAGCCAGTGTGTTACATAAGCTGACTGATAGCACTGTGGGTGCTTGATAGAGGCGTTTGTGACATTGCTCTGTAATTGCAGATGATTTACAACTTATTGTCTCAAGTTATATTCAAATGACTTAACTCATTTCTTTTGTCTTTACCTGCAGTATGTCAAGGTATCACCAACCGTTTAAACCTTCTTGGCTCCAAAGAGGACCACTACCTGAACATGGTGAAGACCTACAGCAACTGCACTGTGGTTTTGGAGAATCTGGAAATCACTTACATGGAAGAGCACCGTGACCTCTCCTTCCTCAGGGTAAAGACTGCACGCTGTTAGCAATGGAAGCATGCACACCACAGATGGGAGAAGGTCCCAAATCATCTATTTTCATTGTCTCGTTGGTGGTCTGAAGCTTGCCAGATAATCTATCTTGGATCTTTATAGGCTTTTCGCCAGTCTTATCGCTTCAGTACAGATAAGTAAAATCAGTGGACAGTGGGTCTGTACTGACAGGTGGTGGAGTGTGTTTATAACGCTCTGGTTGAAATCCAGATAATGACTATGTTGTGAACACCAGACAGTTGTGATTAGGGATCACACACATTCAAAAGCCTGCATGTATGCAAAAACACAGAATACAGTCAGCACATATCATGCAGTAGCTCTAAGAGCATTTCCACTGGGGGATGGGCACAGTGTTATTTTTTTAAATCATATTTTTAGTTTTACATTTTCAGTTTGATTTTACTCAATAAAGCCTCTCCAATTAAACTGTCGTGGTTCAGCTCTTAGCATGCACTCATTGCAATGAGCTTCATGAGTGGTAATAAGAACTTTTGGTACTTTAAAAAAATGGTTTAATCTATAGTATATTTCCATTTAAAGGCAACGGTGTGTATTTATATGTGATAAAAAGGTTGTTAACATTATATAATAATCAAGTCAAGAAAGTGGTGATGCAAATATGTCTATCAAAGAAATAAAATATTGTTTTAAATAAGGTTAGTGCATTATGAATACAGTACTTTGTAATGGATTTCAATATATTGCATGAAAAACATGATAAAAAAGTTCTATGTATAAATGTGGTAAATATAATTCATATAGATTTAAAATTTAAATTCTATTCATTTCCCATTCATTCAGCATCAAACCACCTTTTTCATATTTTTCCCACAGTCAATTGAAGAAGTTGGAGGCTATGTCCTGATTGCCCTCAACACAGCTTCCAAGATTCCTCTGGATAACTTGCGTATCATCCGTGGTCATTCCCTCTATGAGGGAGCGTTTGCCCTCACTGTGCTTGCTAACAGTAACAAAACCACAGGTCAAGGCACCAGTGAGCTTCTTCTTACCAGCCTCACAGGTCAGTCCACCTCTTCATGTTCATGTTTTCTGTCCCCTAATAAAATTCAGCATTATTTCATATAATCGCAGCAAAGTGTTTTGATAAAAATGTAATTTATCAATTTGGCATGCTGGCAAATTGTTTGTTTATATTTATTCACAATTCACATTTTTTATTACAGAAATAATTAAAGGAGGTGTGAAGTTTGGAACCAACCAACTATGCAATGTGGAGACAATACAGTGGTATGATATTGTTAACAGTGACAATAAAACAAGCATGGAGCTCCCTATGGCCAGTAACAATCCACTCTGTGAGTAACATATTTTACAGCAGAAAACTGTAAGTAATTCATTTTAGATCTGCTCGTTTCGTTGGTTTTAAGTAAACATTTTCCTTGTTTCTCATGATCTGCCTTTTCAGGTAAAAAATGTGACTCAAGCTGCTTCAATGGTTCATGCTGGGCGCCCGGACCTCAAAATTGTCAGACCTGTAAGCTTTGATCTCTGTTTTAACTTTATTATGTAAAATAAACACTCAAGTACACAGATGATGTTGTATTAAAGTTGAAATCTTAGTTCAATCAATCTTTTATTTATAAAGCACTTTTCATACAAATAATGTAGCACGAAGTGCTGTACAATTATTAAAATAAATGCCCTCCTTCTTGTCAGTGACAGTAACAACATCAGTAAACTAAGAAAATATTAATTAAAAGCCTGAGGTAGGTCTTGAGTTTGCTTTTTAAAAATAATAATAACTGGAATGATGATATAATCATATATACAGCAAAAAACATAACTATGCTGTCTAACTTCATCACTTCAGTAAAACATTTATATTAGCACTGCTTTATTGGTTAGTAATATTTTCAACAGCAAGCAAAGTGAAACTTGGGAAACACACCCCAGTATAATTGCCATAATTTGAACATGTTAATATCAAAATCAAAGACAAATCACTGATCATTTAACTTTTCCTGTTCCTGTCTCCAGTAACAAAGCTAAACTGTGCACAGCAGTGCTCTAAGAGATGCAAAGGACCTTCACCCATTGACTGCTGTAATGAACATTGTGCTGCGGGCTGCACAGGACCCAGGCCCACTGACTGTCTGGTGAGAGAAAGTTATACCTCCATATGAGGGACATGTGTAATAGTGATTATTAAGACAAACTGAATGTTTCTCCATCACATCTAGATGAGAAACCTTTAAGAAAACAAAGCTATCGCTCAGAAGCATTTGTTTTTCATGACAGAAGTATTGTTATTGGTTGCCATATCAATGAGATGTATTACTCCTAATTAAATGCATTTGGCAGTACCTAGGGTATCAGCTTCTGCTCTGTTTCTCTGTCCAACGCTAAATATTAAACCAAGGCTGTGATAGAGGAATGCAATGTTATCATTACTGTGGCTCTGTTATGGTCGCAGTGTACTCAGTGACTGCTGTTTGTGCTGCAGGCCTGTCGGGACTTCCAGGATGACGGGGTGTGTAAAGACTCCTGCCCGGGCCTCTTGCGCTATGACCCCAACCTGCACCAGCTGGTACCCAACCCACATGGAAAGTACAACTTTGGGGCCACTTGTGTCAAGAGCTGCCCACGTAAGAGCAACTATAAACAGAGAAACTCATCATCCTTTTCACTTTTTAGTTTTGCATTTTCACTGCAATATTGATGTTTTATTATACATAAAAAGTATGCACTGATGTTGTTGTCTTGGCAGTAAAAATAAATTAAATAAGTCTAACAGACCTCACTTACCAAAGTGAAAGACATCATGCATGAATATGAGCTTTTCACACTGCATTATGGTGAGCAAATGCCGAGGTTGTCCTTCAGGCTTGTTAAACATTGAGTAGTTAGTTTGTGTCAGTTTAATTATAAACTATATAAACATGAAAAGAAAATGATTGAGTTCCAAGGTATGTTAATGCAACAGCTGTTCTTTCTCAGTTTAACTTACACAGTTCATGTCCCAGTATTGACCTGCAGTATTACTGTGTAAGTTATTATGACTGAAAGGCAAATTTAGATTGCTTTTTATTGTCTCTTTGGCTTTGTGTACCAAAATGCTTTGCAATAATTAGCCTGTAAAGGATAATTATGAAATTATTATGAAATAAACATCTTGTTTTTTTGCAATCATCCTAGATAACTATGTTGTGACTGATCATGGAGCATGTGTGCGGACATGCAGCGGTAACACATACGAGGTGGATGAGGGAGGAATCAGAAAGTGTGCCAAATGTGACGGACTGTGTCCCAAAGGTATGGTGAAGCCATCACTGTGAAAGTGGGGACCGTTCCTCTGGCTCATAGAGCAAATACAGTCTGCAGTGTTGCAATATCACTAAGTACATTTACATATTGCACTTTTCATGCTATTATATTAATTTCACAGGTACCATAAAGTATACTTAAAGGAACTATCTGCAACAACATGAGCATGGAGGTTCATTCTTATTGTGAAAAAATGATAAATTCTGTGTTCACACAAGATATTCCTGAAACTTTTGGCTGCAAATGAAATATGAGTTTAGAAAAAAATAATGGATGTCAGTTTAGCTAACCTTAAAACTCTAATGTAACAATATAAAACTGCAAGAGGCACACTGCCTGCATGACAAATTCTTCACATTTTGTTTGTCATTAGTACTATTACTGAAATCTGTATACTTCTCTTGGCACAGTTTGATTTCTCTAGAATGCACCACTCGGTTAAATCAGAATAAGGCCAAAATGTTTCCTTTACTCATATTTGTTTTTCTAATTATTTACAGTGTGTAATGGACTTGGAACAGGAGACCTGACTCACACCCTGTCCATCAATGCAACCAATATTGACTCCTTTAAAAATTGCACAAAAATAAACGGTAACATCGCCTTCATCCGCACATCAATTTATGGGTAAGTCAAGGACAGTAACACTATTACAGCATGCCCGTCAATATAAGCTATATTTACAATAAATTACTGAGCTCCTATACATTTGATAATATACATTCTTGTTATTTTCAGGGATCCGTACACCAAAACACCAAAGATGGATCCTGCTCAGCTTGATGTATTTAAGACAGTTAAAGAAATTACTGGTAAGACTATGTAAGACCTGAGTAATGTATGACAGAATAAATGCACATTAAGGCATCTCACAATTAACAAAACATCTGTGGCTTCAGGATTTTTGTGGATTCAAACGTGGCCAGAAAGCATGAGCTCACTCAGTCCTTTTGAGAATCTGGAGACTATTCGAGGGCGAACTAAACGGTATGCCCCCCGTGAAGACTCACAACTATTGGATCTGAAGTTGAGTGTTATTCAAAGCTGTAATGAAATCTTTCCTTTTATTCATCCTCTCTTCCTGTTGCATCTATTCTCTTGACAGTGGTAGCCGCAGCATGGTGGTGACTCAGCTCCATATCAACTACCTTGGCCTTCGCTCTCTCAAGGAGGTTAGCGATGGAGACGTGGTCATCATGAAAAACCAGAACCTCTGCTACACCAACAAAACCCACTGGGAACGGCTTTTCAAATCAGAAAGCCAAAGTGTTAATTTAGGGGAAAATGCTGACAAGCCCACATGTGGTAAATTGATATAGAATACAGTCAGATTTCTGATTATGCAATCCACAAGATGAATTTAATTAATGATTTCTAATTTAAAAATTGGATAATCATACTGGAAAGATCTGTCCTTGAGATAGTATGTTTGTTTTCAGTCCTGAGGAACAACACTTGTGACAGGAAGTGTGCCGGAGATGAGTGCTGGGGACCGGGTCCAGATATGTGTTTTGCTTGTCGTGACTACAGCCGTGATGGGAGCTGTGTTGACTCCTGCAACATCCTGGAGGGGTAAGAGAGGAATTTGGGGTTTACTGCCTTTTTAAGCTCTGACAAACAGTCTCAATATCAGATCTGTTTACTCTCTAGATAACTTCTTCACAGTCTATTTTTATACAATGAGCATTTTCAGACCATGATATTAGATCAGTTTGGGGATTTCTTATAGATGCAGTGCTAAGACCAAATACAATCAAGGTATTTTGAAGTTAAACCTTCAGTAGATATAAGACAAACACTGCAACTGAAATGATACATTCACTCACATCTGTTTATCTTTGCAGATCCCTATCAAACATTGAATTGCAACACGCTTACAATTTAACTTTTGCCCTCAAAAAAAGGATTGAGAATTTAACTTTACATGTAACTGTTTGAAATGAGGTGTGCCAGCAGTGAGAGTCTGTCAGCTTTGTTATTGTTTTGGTATTTTTTACAGAGAGCCGCGGGAGGCAGTCATGAATAAAACATGCATGGAGTGTCACCCGGAGTGTCAGCGATTGAATGGGACTACAACCTGCCATGCTCCTGTATGTGTACTCTGACAACTAAACTAATATTATTGATCATCCCCTTGAAGTCTTGTAAAGCATCTTTGTGAACGATATTTATTATGTTAATAGTAAATGTCATGCTTTTGTGTCAGTCACTCAAACTCAAAGGGTACCAGAAAATAACAGTTACGCTGCATAAAAACTGTCGCATTAGCATTAGTACTAACAATTTCTCCATCAACAGTAGTCTTAGTAGACCACATTGCGGTGGAGCCTCAAGACATGTTTTGTTTTGAGCAAAAGGTGTGGCTGTGCCATCTAGTTGGCTAACTGTCTTCTTTTATATGCTCATAATCCCACCTTTGACTGAAACCAACAAGTTCAGGCACCTTTTCTGGTGTACTTGACTATAACTCATGGAAATATAGGGCACTGGAATTGGAGGTAGACAGGTTGAGAAACAGACGAATATACACAAAGTATTAATTTACAGCACTTGATTGTAAAAAGCAACTCAGATTACTGATTTGTCTTGGCCTAAACTAAGAGAACCTGACTATGTGGGTTTTCATTGACCAACTTTTCTGTCTATATAAAGAAGATGGATGCAAATTATTACTATGAGTGCAGTTTACACAGTATTTACTACTACCCTCAACAGAGTTGTAAACATGAGTTTCTCTCTCTCTTTTTTCACTTTAAGGGTCCTGGAAACTGTACCAAGTGTGCCAACTTCAGAGATGGACTGTTCTGTGTGTCTCGCTGTCCTCAAGGCGTGCCAGGAGAGAATGACATGCTTGTGTGGAAATACGCAGATGAGATGAAAGTGTGCCAGCTATGTCACAAAAACTGCACCCAAGGGTAAAAGCATTGTTAACTGACCTGAGAACTGGCAATGCATTTTCACCATGTTGCAAACATTTGTATGTTGCAATCTTGAAGCAGAAATACATTCCAAGCCAGAAGGCTCTTCTGTTGTTGGCGCAGACTGGAGAGTGACGCTGGCTTTCAACATGAGGCAGTTCTTTCTTAGATTAATGATGAAATCAAACAATTAGGATTGTAGGAGATGTTGCGGACCATACTTGGACTTTTGGATTTTTGCCTCTTCACAGCTCAGATGTGCTTTACAGTACTTCTTCTGACCTTTCCAAAGCATACAGCTTCCAGTTTGCCATTGCTTTCTATTCATGTCAGTATTCTGTGGATGTAAGTCAGCCTTGCAGGATAGAACAAAACAAAAGTGTAATAATAGTTAACAAAAATTAAAGCATTAAGCATAAGTTTTATTCTGATTAATGCGGAAGGAAGTGTTTCAGGGACACTAGATAACTGTTTGATCCTGTCCTTTCAACCACCACAAGAAAGTATTAGTTTGGTATTTCCTGACTACATTGGACTAAATGGAAATGAAAAAGACTCCAGTCAACCTTAGTGACTAACACATCTATGAGGCTTTTAGACTTCTTTAGGCTTTTAAATTAAAAACTTGATACTTTTGCTTGTATAAATCAACTTCTCCTCAATTTTGCATGTACGTGGTTGTTAGGCAGTTATGTTAAGATATGTATGTTGATTGACTCGGATTGTGAAGCATTTTTCCTGATCATTCAACTTTATAGGAAATCAGTATCAGTCAATTTGCAGTGATGGTTACATCAGATTCTTTGCACTGATTTGTTTACAGGTGTATGGGGCCTGGTCTTGAGGGCTGCCAGAGAAAAAGGTGAGTAAATTACACTGGTTGTTAATGCCACCTCTGCCTAAAATAGACTAAGTCAAATTTCATCACCCTATCTTGATTGAATTAATTCTTGGCTCATTCTTTTTTTCTAACTGTATTCTTAAATCACCTGTCTTTCAGCCCTTCTGGCCTCTCTATGATTGCTGCCGNAGAGGACAATGCGCAGGCTTCTTCAAGAGAGAGAGGTAAGATGAGGAAACTGAGTCACCATGCTTGTAGGGACATCAAGTTGTAAGCATTTATTAAGCTTTCTTATCTCCTACTGTATTTGTTAATTTTGCAAAAGAATCACTAATGCTATTTGTGAGACAGAATTGAAACATTCAAGCCTTTTTTCCAGTTGGTTGAACCTCTGACTCCCAGTGGAGAGGCACCAAACCAGGCTCTGCTGCGGATCCTGAAAGAACCTGAATTTAAGAAAATCAAAGTGCTGGGATCAGGGGCTTTTGGGACAGTTTACAAGGTAAAAAAACAAACAAAAAAAAACAATGCCTCAGGTTTTTGGATTAAATGTTTTATTGTCAAACTTTCTCTCTAGTGCTGCACTTTACTGAAGCTGCAGTAGTGCATGTGCCAAGTATTTATAACCAACACCCATCAGTGTTTTCACTCATCTACATCTGTTGTCAATTTTTCAATTAAAAGACACATTTCTAACTTGTAAGATCATACATGAGTGACTCTACTCAATTTTAGCACTCTCTGTGTGCGCACATTCATTCATCACCTTGTGGGGATGTCTGTGTACACACTACATTATGGGGACTCACCTCTGTGTCTGGGGAAAAAACATTGCTCTCCAGAAGGTTGAACATTCATTTTAGAGTTTGTTTTAGGTTAAAGGCAGGATTAAGTATAAATTACACAACAACACAATGTGTAGTTGTGTTCACAAGTAGTGTTTGTATTCTTGTATATCTATCCTTGTAAGGACACTTTTGAATTAAGTTCTTGACAGTGAAGACATTACTTTTCACATTTCTTCAACAGATTTGGTTTGTTTTTAAGGTTAAGATCAGGTTATGGTTATATTATGGTAAGGTTTAGTCTCTGGTGAAAGCAGTATTGAGATATTTTATTAAAGTAGAAATATCCAATTTTAACTTTTTTATTTTTATTACTGTACATAATTTTCTATAAGCTCATCATATATTCTGGGTCTTAAAAGAAAGTAAAAAGTCAAATTTCTCCCACTGAAGTGTAGTAGTAGAAGTATAAAGTAGTACTCCAGTAAAGCACAGATATCTCAAACTGTACATGACAAAATGCAATTAATTACATTTCCCCTATGGGTTTAGGAACTGTGGAAATGTCAGTGAGGGTCATCACAGATATAGAAAAGAATTCAGTAGAATACATTCAGGGCAGGCTGCACTCATGCACTGTATTTGTAGTAATACTGTCACATTTGTGTGTATGTATGTGTATTCAAGCACTACTGTTTGCTGTATTTTACCTCATTTGATGATTCAGGTGTAATTAAAGTCTATGAAACCACATTTTTGTGTCCATTTAGGGCTTGTGGGTTCCAGAAGGAGAGGATGTGAAAATCCCAGTGGCAATCAAGGTTTTGAGAGAGGCCACATCACCAAAAGCAAACAAAGAGATCTTAGATGTAAGTTCACTGATTTATGTGGTACATTTTTGGACTTCAAGCTTACAGTAAAACTGTGTCACAAGTAAAACAGGTCTTCACTGAAATGTTACTTGCCCAATAGCACTTAAGTGAAGTATGTGCTACAGGTGTGAAATGAACAGCTAAACATAAAAAGAAACTGTATACACGCAGTTTGTCTATTTACGTATTTTGACTTGATTTAAAAAAACCAATGTGTAATATCTAGGGGTTCTGATTGGCAGTAATTGAATATAACCTAT
>JANJYP010251451.1:0-10509 GCA_024605115.1 Rastrelliger brachysoma | reverse complement strand
AGTTACTTTTTCCTCTGTTTTGACAGGTTCAGCTTAAAAACATTAATAATCAAAGAAGGAAGTCTCCTGATAAAGAGCTGAAATAACCTTTAAAATAATCGCCCTAATTCAACAAGTGTCTGTAAACATCTGTCAGCAGATGTTGGAATAGAAAAGCCAGTTTCATAAAGGTTGACATGACAAGTGATGTTGATGTGTGAAAATGTACAACATATGACAAAAAAAGACAACACACATACACGCGCACACATGCACACACACACACACACACACACACACACACACACACACACACACACACACACACACACACACACACACACACACACACACATACACACTCAAAAGCTCTAAACTATCTAGCTGTAATCCCCATTCCTCACTTTCACTTCTGTTGCAGGTGGGCTTAAGAAAACCAGATCACGGCATCCTGTTGGTAAACAAGCAGCATTCCACAACCCGCCTGTTTACAATAAACTTGCTGGCATGACCTGATCTGCACCAGTTTAAACAGTAGCGGATTTAACAGACTTACATTCCATGAACCATGGAACTCCCCCCCAACACTGGCACGAATGTCAGGTTGACAACTTGTCAGGTAATGGGCAACAAAATGTCAGTTGGATATTAATGGTAGAAATTGCTGTCATATGAAAAAAAATATGAGTCCAGTTTCTACTTTCTGCAATTGGAGAATAATGCAAACCATAGCCTGGGAAACAACAAGAGTGTGTGGAAACCCTCCCAGGCTGTCCACCACTCTGAAATAGCTCAACTAATGGACGTCTGTACAATGTCGTAAAAACATTCATGTTTCCCAGAGGATGAAGCCTACTGACTTTTGGTGGTCCTGACTTGTCTATGTAGCCACCATGATTTTGACATTTGCGGTTGTAAGTGAAATGTCTCAACAACTATTATATAGATTGCAATGAAATTTGGTACATACACTCATACTGCCCTCAGGATGGATTGTAATTACTATGGCAATACCCTGACATTTCACAAAGGGTCAATATTAGGTTAAGCAGTCCATACTTACAATACCAAATACTGGTAAACAACATCTACATCACTCTCAGCTGTACTCTCTGTTTAGCACTAATTAGCAAGTTAGCACGCTATGGTGCTAAACAAAACTGGTGAGCATATTAAAGAGCATGTTATCATTGTCATTGTGAGGATGTTCGCATGCTTGCATTACCATTTACCTCGAGCAACAATTACAGCCTAATTACAGCCTAACAGAACTGAAGGTTGCAAACTCTGATTCTTTTTCTTTAGCTCTGGCAATGTGCTCAAGGAGCTACAGAGCTATGTATTTTGCTCATCAATAAGGCTTTTGTGAACCTTCACTTGAATTTTCTCTTTCTGTGTTGCAGCTGTATTGCAGCTGGCAGGAGATAACAGACTGAATTTGAATGCATTTTTTGTGACGTCTGTATCCTTTTAAAAATCTCTTAACACAGGAAATAGTGACACCAGTGATACATTGGCACTTGTTAAGTGGTCCACACTTATTTTATTACTATGTATTAAAAGTAGTAATATCATCAATAGTAATCAAATTTCAAAGAATACAAGGATATTTTTGCATTTCAAAAAGAATAAAGTTCTACGGGAAATTTTTAACATTCAATTTCAAAATATTGCAAAGCACTGCAAAATATCACCTCTTCTCTGCATGCCACTTTATGTTGAAGTGCTAATTCAGAAGAGCAGCCGAGAGTAATACAGGAGAAGGCAAATGTTGCGTCAAGCAGTTATGTTTACGCAGCTTTCCCTGGAGAGATCAGACACCTCCAATGGGAGTTACCTGCATCAGCAAGGCAGCAAAACAGCCATTAAGCCAGCCAACCAGCCAGTCGGCCACAGCTAAAAACCGACAGGCCCTGTTACACAAGAAATAACAGACAGAGGATTACACACACTGTCATCCTCTCCACATCGCACCAGTGTACAGCTTTACCCAATACACTGTACAGAACACAGACTGAAAGACTGCAGGGTGGGTGACTAAAAACGGAGACAACTAACTCAAAGGGAAACATACACACACGCATGCAGAGTCTAGTGGTATACTTGCATGTATTTGTATGAACGTAAGATAAGCAAATTAAAGAGTGCTGTGAACTGTGGAAGAATTGCAGTGGAAAAACGGAACGTTTTGTCTAATACCAAAAGAAAAAGGAGATGCTGTTGTGATTACAGCAAATATGATCTGATATGCATGATGAGGTTATGAAAGCATCGCAAGGAGATACTCTGTTAATGTTGTGTGTGTTGGGAACACAAAACAGCAGAGATTATGAGATGAACAGTGTAGGACACAAGTTCAGTTTTTTCCACACTCATTATTTGGAATTCATAATAACCATCTATTTAAAATACACTAAAGTTTGGCATAGAACTATTTGCTGCTTCAGTAGAAGACTCTTTATAAATCAAAAGCCTTCATAAATCCTAATACAGTCAAGTATAGCACACAAACCTCCATTTCACATCTATCTGGGACAATTATGGCTGTGGAGCCTGCTGTCCAGGTATTTAAACCTAAGCATACCAACTGCTTATGGGACTCCCGCCTCCAACCTAACAGTGGAATTAATATGCTCTTACAATGAGTCATATTAGAAAATGTGCAGAAGGCAGCTACACCCTAAAATGAGAGTTGGTACACATAATAGCGTCTTTAGTTTGGAGGCTACATAAAGATTCTACCGATACAAAAATATTTAAAAGATAGTTTTAGAGTAACCCTAACAGCACATTTTCCAAATGAAGAGATGTAGCTATATAGTCTATTATAATTGCATTGGCTCTTGAAAATTGGTTCATAGTTAGGGCTGAACCCCGCCTGCCTCCCTGTTTGAGACTAAGTATGAGATTAGGACTCCATAAATGGGTCAGATTTTTTTTTTTTTTTACATGACTTATTGGGATTTGTTTTTTAAGGAGGACAGGCTTTTGTGGCCATTCTTAAGACTATTAATTGGGTGATTTTGTGGAGTTGGTCAGGTATAATCTGATGGGATTAGCGGCTACGCTCTTTAAATAGAGTTCTGCGGCCAGGGATTAGATGATCACAGCCAGTCAGCTTTAAGAGCAACAGATTTTCATCTCTATGCTTTTTAGTTTAAGGGGGTGGGTGGGGGTGGGGGTAGGGGGGTGCAGAAGCAGTCACTTGGATGATATAATGGGGAATGATGTTGTATAGACATGTATGTGCTCATATTCAATACGCATGCATGTATATATTTGTTTATTTTTATGCACTACCCCTATTTTCTTTGACAAAATGTAATAAAAAATGTTTAAGATGTAATAAAGAACCTTTCAAGAAATGACAAGAAGTTGAATTGCTACTATGTTTCCAGTGATGAAAAGGAGCACAACAACATGGAATATTGACTTTTTAAAAAAATTAGAAAATCTATAATGTTCTAATAAGATTAACCCATGAAATCTTCTCCACAGGTCTGATTCATTTGTTTCTAGTCCACAGCTGATTATACTGGAAAAGCTTCAGTGTTTGGATGTGTTTAACTGGGATGGTGCGCTTGGGGCTGGAGGGTGTAGGGTCAGGAGTATGGGTGTATTTGCTTGGGATGGGGGGCGGCAAGGGGGGAGCGCACTACCAGGGGCCCCTACCTTCCCTCTCCTCAACTATCCTCACATCTGGATACAATGTGGGAACAGGGCACTGAGGCCAGGGGGATGGCTGAAGGGAGGGTGTGAGTGTGCTAGGGAATTCTTTACAAAACATCAAGAGCCAATGGAAAAGGTGGTGGTGGTGGTGCTGCTGCTGCTGTTGCTGCTGTGGGGTGGCGGGGTTGTGTGTGTTGTGGTGGGGGTGGGATGGGGAGGAGGGTTGGAGGGATACTAAAAAGCTCCCTGTCTTTGGTCTCTTCTTCCCTGTGTAGTTGACTGCAAAGCCCCGAGCAACAGACAGACAGAGAGGCAGCTGGGAACTGGGGTAAGTAGCAAACAGCAGCCCAGGAAACACAATATGGGAGCATGAATCCAGACGTGGTGCAAAAAAAAAAAAAAAAAAAACTCATCTTGCTGCTATTAAGAAGGGAACTAACAGTATACATAGGAACTACGTAAGCTGGTTCTAACTGAAATATGTAGATTTTTCCATCCATTTCTGCTTTTGATGTAAAAAAAAAAACCCAAAAAAGTCCCTATGCATCATCCCTACTGAGTTATAAATAAAAACTCCTGATTAATGCATATATAACCTGTATCCATTCAACTGTATCTCTTATCCACATGTGGATATTGAGGTGAGGTCATTAGCCCCTGAGCGACCCCTTCTCCCCTTCCTCACCTCTGTCCTCAGTGACATAGTAAAACCGGTGTGACCCCAACTACTACAGCTCCTCCACAACTTCCTAAACCTCGTTTCCTAACGTCTGGTCTTTGCCTTCCTTGGAAGTAGAACAAAAAGGAAGGGAGCACTTTCTGAGTAATTTTAATTCACAGGGGTCTACTATCGCTCACATTGCCCAAATTTGGATTTTTTTTTCTTCCATTTGGCTGACAATAAATATTTTATATTGTACAAATAAGGTCACTTCTTATTCAGTTCTTCTGTTATTCATTCTTAATTCATTTTGATACAGTGATCAGTGTCTGGCAGCGGAGGAGAAGTCAAACTGCCCTCTACATTTCCATATGAGTGGGTCAGAGCAGCATTTTTTTTTTCTTTTTCCACAGTTAAAAAGGGCATAACAATAATGACATGCAGGCAAGTCAATAACAGCACTGTACAAAAGTCCAGCTCATTTAAAAAGCAATGTTATCACTTTTGTTTATTTCTCCTCATCGGAATTTCATTACTGTATTTCTGTGTTATACTCCCATGATTGAGACGAGGAATCATGTCTTCCTCCTCTATAATGACCAAACAAAGCAAACATTTTGACAGGGTAAAGTCCAAACTTCCGTCCTTGTGTGCCCCCCTCCCCTCTCTCAACACACATGCATGCACACACGCATTCACTAAAATGCATCGCGGCAAGGTTAGGCTGACATCAGCAGGCTAACGATCAGTTCCTCTTTGGGCTGAATGATTAGCTGCAGTAGCCTGGAGACATTTCCAGCTTGTTTCCCTAAGTTAGTCAGACATGCAACATCACTGGCCTTCAATCTGCACTAACAACAGCCTCTATATCCCATTCTTACTGATTCTATGTAAGTTATTTTACACACTAATAGATGATGGTTACAGTGTAGTGAATGTGGGGCAGCTGAGATGGAGTGAAAAGCAGAACAGATGAATGTGAAGTTTGTTGTGTTTAAAGTTGTTTACATACTCAAATGAAGTAACTACAGTTTTACCTTGAGGGAGATTAGNGTGTGTGTGTGTGTGTGTGTGTGTGTGTGTGTGTGTGTGTGTGTGTGTGTGTGTGTGTGTGTGTGTGTGTGTGTGCGCACGCACATGCAGGGGTGGAGTAGGTAACACTTACATATTTCAATTAAAAGTGAAACTAAAGTAAAAATGAACTTGATTGATATCAGCAAGTACCTTTAAAGTGGTAATTCATAAACTTTTGTTTTATGTTTTATGTAGTTTCCAAATGTCTCTTTCCCTCTTCCCAGAAATCACTTGTCAATCAAGTCTTAGATTATTCTATTTAACTTTGAGCTCCTCCTATCGGTGACACTCCTCTTTGTTTGCACAGCAACAGACTATTCAGGCTACTTCTTCCCCTTATTCTAAAACTGCTGCAAACAAAGCAAGACTTCCTGCACATCAAATACTTTTAGAAGGAAAAAGGACACTTTTATATGTAATGTTTAAGATGTATTTCATTTCTATGGTCTCTTAAATTCCCATTTAAATCATGTTTATCAACTAAAACAGAATGCTGAATGTTAAAAAGGAGCCTCTTTTGCTTTGGGAAACAGTTCACCCAACCCCCACCCACCCTTAATGCCCTCTGGGCTGCTGTGAGTTTGGATTAAGTTTGGGTGCCATGTCCCCTCCCTCCCCACAGAGCCTGGTCGTCACCCCTGCAGAACATACATGCAGACGCATAAGCACACACACCTAGCAATCTGATCTAGTCATGCAAATTTGTGCACCAGCAAGTGGCCTATCAAATATGAAGAAGGCCATTAGGAGGACAAAAGTCTTACAGAGTGATTTCCAAGTTAAAAAAAAGAATGCAGAAAAGCTGGTTTTACAAGAGATTAAGGAAGAATAACTAAAGGGTGTGATGCTCTACATTAACAAATATGCTACATGTCCATTACTTTGTGTAATCTTGTAAAAAGAATAGACTAAACACTTTAATGGGACATCCTTCTCTCAAAGTAAAGGATGAATCAATAGTAAAAGGTGTTTATATAATAAAATTGACAGTATCCGTTTTAAATTGCCATTTCTAATGCCATTCCANGTGTGTGTGTGTGTGTGTGTGTGTGTGTGTGTGTGTGTGTGTGTGTGTGTGTGTGTGTGTGTGTGTGCGGACGCACGTAAAGCAGTGGATCAATAATGGTAGTCTACTACAGTGACATCTGGGCTGGACAAAGGGTGCTGTTCCTTCCCCCGGCAGCTCTGCCGTTCCCTCTCTCAATCCCTGATCACAGCCACGTGGTTCTCTGGGCTATTTCTCCCAGCTAAGCTTATTTCTCTTCTTTAATCCCGCAGCAATCACAGCAACAATGCCAAAGCGTCGGTTCATACACACAGGCAGGAATCTATTAACTATGATCACTATGTCAGCTAAACCTGATAAGCACTGCTAATGAATCCAGCACATTCAGCTGAGCACTGTGTGCTCATGATTGCTATTTCATTGGATCATCAATAATGCGTAAGGTGGAAAATCAACATGAGTGACGGTGATGGATAATGCAGCTCGAAATGTAGTTAAGGCACTTTGCATTTGAAGAGAAGTGAGAATCCCTTTTCTGTAAAATGCCACCACATCCTATCTCGTTCAACTGATGAAATCTATGTTCTGACAAGCCGATCTAAAGCGGCTTGCATCATAACACAAACCATGCTGCTGTGAGTCCCTCAGAACAAACAGAGCCGCTCTGATAAATAGCATAGATTCCCAACTAAGATTATTAGCCGCTCAGTGTGGGCCACCCAATTTAGTGAGGATCCCAGCCTGTGTGAATTTTGTTTTTAATGATATTACTGCTAGCCACAGTAGTAGGAGTGGTAACTGTAATCGAAGCAAGTTGTTCCAGTGGGGAACATCTACACTGAGGCGGATTGACGTAGAGAATAAATCCGCACAGACAAAATCACACACCCACACTGCCTCCGTATATTTTTTTACTTTAGTTTCATACTGACATCACACTGTGCCATTATGAGGTTACAAAAAAGTACTGTTTTTTACACCTGTACTTATAATCAAGAAAAATCAAATCTATTATAAAATAAATAAATAAATCAAAATCAATTATATGGAAACTTTTTTGTTAAAATTTTTGCACACTTGTATACAACCAGCATTAGATGATGATACAGTATGTTGTCACAACTTGAGCTGTATCACATGTCTAGTGATCTTGACATGTTTTCTTTAAACATTGTCCTCTACCAATTATTTTAATTCAACAGCACATCCTAATATTCAGCATTGACTCCTTTCATTCAGCACAGGGACGTTCTCTTTGTTTTAATTGATGTTGTGATTAATTATTCTGCATTACGCGCTTAACAGTGTTTAACAGATATGCATGTGTACAAATGTTGTGATAATATGTAATAATGTAGCCTTTTGTGCGTCGTACTGAAAATCACATGAAATATAGCTACAGTTAATTTGCCTGCGATGTTTTCTACACCCACGTTCTGCTGTTGTTACTTTGGGTAATGACAGAACCTGTATAAATAACACTGCCATCTTTTTATATAACCCTGATGAAGGCACACACACACACACACACACACACATAGCTGACTATGAAGCGACAGTAGATTGAATAATTACAGTAAACAACAGCGTGGAAGTGACTCACTTTCTTTTCATTGACCTGACTTGTTTTCATCATCGAATATGAGATTCCTCACAAAAGCAGATGTTACCATTATAAACTGCTATTTACAGTTACAGCTGCCTTTTTTTGTTCCCTCACATATATGGAGTGTGACTAAAGTGAGTGACTGAATCCCATGTTTATATAATTCTGACATGGTGAACTATTTTTCTATTTGATTAAAGTTCAATTTTGTAGTAATCATCATATAAATCTATGTAGTATGGCTTTAGCTGGGGAGTTATTGCATCCCATGATGGCGTGCTCTTTCAAAGGGGTTTTCCACTGCGACAACTATGAAATTCTGGGGAAAAACTGAATCCTTGTCACACCATTTAAGTCTAAAGATAACAATCTCAGCAGAAAATATCAACTGTTGGCAGCATTAAAGAAGAAAAAAATAGCAGCGAGAGCAACAGTTGAACCCTATGCGCCACACACATGTTCCTCTCTCCCTTCCCTGTCTCCAAAGGCGAGATGTGTCTATGCCTAAATCCCCCTCCATACACACACACACCCTCCCCACCAACCCCCGCCAACTCTAACCCCTCTCCTATCTTAATCCCCCGATTACTACATCATTTTCTTTGGGTCTAATTTGGACAGCTATCAGCCTTCACAGTTTACTACCTGGACAGTGCTGTTTGGTTTGGCATAGATTGTATTGATCCCTATGCTTGGGGTGGGTGCAGGTATGCCCCAAATAATGGGATTAACTACCCACCAGTTACCAAAGTTTCAAGAAAAATGGCTAAGCCCTGATATCTTAGTAAAAAGTGGACATGCACAGCACATATAATGACAATGTGTGGACTGATGGTTGCAGTAAGTCTAAATTCCCCCTGATTTTCCTGGGCAGTAAGCAATACGTTTCCCATGGAAGGCTCATTTATAATTTAATCCAGGAGCTTGGTGTTTCTAGGCTAACACAGAGAGATTGCCCTTTCAGAGTGGAAACCCCCACCACGCAGAAGGGAATCAATGCCATCACCACAGAATAGACACTAGACCTCCTCTATTAAAATGATGTGACCACCAGCGAAGAGAGGCACACTCCTTTTCCCTTTTTATTCATTTTCAATTTTAGTTTCATAACAAAAGTAAGGAACAGCTGTTCAAACGTGTTTTAGCACTCGCTGTTTGCTGATTCTCATCGTAATCCAACCTCAATATGCCACAGACAGTTATTTAAGCCTGTGAAGGCAGATACACCTTAGCTTTCATGTAGAAAGGATTGACACAATCTAAAGCAAAACAAGGAAGAGCTTCGACAAAGAACAAAAAGAGCAGAACACATAAGACGTAAGCCTAACTGACTCAGTGTGGAAACATCTGTCTTGTGACTTTGGTGTCTTTACTTTTTTCATATCCATTCTAGTTCAAAACCACCTAACATTAACACAACCAGTTTGGACAGAGATGAAGACGGAGAGTCAAAGCAGGGTAGCAATTACCCTAAAAAGGACTGAATGGATTCAATCTAAGAAATAGCATGCACATGTACAACCCAACATGCTAGCTCTGGAATTCAACAAGGTGCTGGAAACCACAACAGTTCCATGCTAACACTTGTCAGCATTTCATTAAAAAACAGTTGTCCAAAATGTCCGTATTGGGGAAATCCAGACTCTCAAATCACCACATTCCTCACATACAAACAACGTCATGCACCAGATAAACAGGGTAAACTGTAACCACAAATATGTTACAAAAATACATTAAAAGAGAATATTTGGCACCTTGAGGTCACATATTCAGTACATTAATCTTGAAGACACTTTAGGGAAATGTGCTTATTCAGTTTCTATCAAGAGTTAAATGAAAAGACTCATGACACTCTCACATCTCTATTCTAAATAAAGATACAGCCAGCAGCTTATTAGCTTGGACGCTAGTCTGACTCTGTTCACAGGTAGTGTGAAAAAAAAGACAAAACAACATTTTACAGGTAATTAGGTACCGGACTACATTTATTAGCTGTGAAATGACAGGTTGTAGTTTAAACACTTTGATATGTGTACATATGAAGCACATTTTAAAAAAGATAAAGTGTGTTTATTAGCTTGCATTAGAGCCAGGCTAGCTATTTGTCTGTTTCTAGTTATTGTGCTAGAAAAATACAAGGCCAACCAACTGCTGGCTGCATGGTGTCATATTTAACAGATAGGAGAGTGGTAAATAGGCATATTTCCTACAATATATAACTTTGGCAGTAGGTGCTGAGAAAGGCTAAAAGTTCTGCAGAGCAAATATCTTATCAGTTAGTGAAAAAATAAACATAGCCTAAAGATTTGCTCCATGGCCAGTCTCAGTGATATTACCTTAAAAATCTACTGTGGCTGTGTCTTAATAGTGTTGAACCCCACCCCCCACCCCACCCCCCATCCCCTCCTTAGTTGGTGAAGGTAAATGACTATGTCCATGGTGAAAAGGCACAAGGCAGTAATGAGTAATGAAAACAGCCGAGTTAGTGCTGCCATTCAGTAAAGGGCCTGCTGC
>JANJYP010251159.1:0-11045 GCA_024605115.1 Rastrelliger brachysoma | reverse complement strand
TGAGTCATCCAGCTATTTTACTGTGCTGATTAGTAGTGTGATTTTTGATTTAATGGTAAAGTTGTTGAAGTTACTGATGAAATATTGACAGTGAGTACTGACAAATTATCTATAAATCATGGTGAGCTTGCTAACGTTAAGTTTCCTCAGTAGGTGGAGGCACTGTTGGCCCACACTGAGCCTGCATGTTGAGAGAAGAAGACGAAGGTGTCCGGTTCTGTCCACCAGTTGAAGATCCAGCCTGATGCGTTCAAGGACTGGTTGTGGTTCATCCAGTTCTCTTCTGCTCCTACAACACAACACTTTGCTCTTATTAATATTCAGCTCCAGGCAGTTTTCTTTTAAATTCACTGGGGTATCTCATTATAAATACATTGTCACAGAGTTTAAATCAAGGCTTCTTTCATACACTATGTAAAGTTTATGTGTTGAAGATCTGTGGCAATCAACGGACAGTGTCAAACAAAAGCCATTTCACCCCCTTTTTCTTCTTTCTCTCCCTGTCAGATGATTTTCAAACAAAGCACTGTGATGAATATAAATCTAGGGCTAATGAGACATGATTATGAGCTCTGCCGTGATTACAAATGGATCTTGATGGATGTAATCTGTACTTATAGAACTGCAAACCAAATCAACATTCTTTCATTTCAGAAATATTTCCAAGGTTTGACCATTCCTAACACAGAAAAATGATATCACTTTTATCTGACACAGGTCGAACTACTGCAACGTACATTTTACAGGGCTTCTGCTTCTTGACTATAACAAAAAACAAGCGAAATAACGCATCACTCCAGTCTTGGTTGGACCACACTGGCTCCCTGTGTTATCCAGAATCGATTTTAAAGTCTTTCTACTTGTTTAAAGATCTTGGTGGCTTAGGGCTACACCACAGACTCCTTGTTGACCCCAAACTCTACCCAAATGCTGAAACACCAGTTTAATAACTTTTACTTAACTTCAATAACTTTTCTGTTATTTTTCTATTTGCCTCCTTTTGATCTACACATTTCAACATTCTGTCTTTTGCTTTTTATTTCTTGTAAATATAAAACACTTTAGTTTGTTATATTGTTATCCTATATTATATGAATTTCTCCATGTNTTGTAGGTACATGATATGGAAAAAAAAAACATCACGATGGTCAGCATCTGTTTTACAAAGACATATTGTGTTTTGAGACTACTGCTGTGAAAAAGTTACAGTGTGAAAATGTTGTTAAAGTGATTGGCAAGTTGTGAAAATGTTGAAATTGAATGTACAAGTGAAACTTTTACAGACATGTTTGTTTGCTTGTAGAAACCACAGTGTCACTGACAGCTCTTTATTAAGATTAGACAAATAATACAATCTTGGTTTAATACAGAAACTTGAAGTGCATAATGTGTATCTATATTGAATGAGTTGAAGTGAAGAGGTATGCACACAGCAGATCAATAGTCCTCTAGTAAGTAAATAAAATACTATTGATCTGGGTATTGGTTTGTTATTTTAATATTTACACCAGACAATCTTTCATTCATTTTTACCAAATCTAAATTTAACCACATGCAAGACTCAAAATGTAAACCTGGGTATCTTACTAGTGTTTAAGTATTGCATCTTCATCCAACCCAATCTCCTCTCTCTGATTTCAGAGCGATATACAGTAATGGAAAAAAGTTTTCAGACACTCATTTTGAAATATTGTATTAAGAATAATTCTTAAGTCTTCAAGTGCAATTTCATTTAGTGTAGTTACAGTCAAAAATCTTAAAAAGATATTAAAATCTTAAAATTGATTTGTTTCATAAAAATAATTAAGACAATTTTGAGTACTGGGTTATTTTGGTATTAATGATCCACTAATGAGGGTCATGCTTTTTGTTAAAAGACAAAATTTTTGTTGCTGTGCTTCTTGGCTCTATAAAGCCAGCACATTTGAAAGTTCCTCAGTGACAAAACACAGGAAACACACCTGAGGATACAGATTTTCAGTCCATTGATATTGTCTACATTTTTAAGCTTGTTCAGAAACTTATTTGTATAAATGTAAGAATGTATTCATTCAAAACAACATTACCTGTGAACACAATCCAGTGGCTGCAAATGTAATCAGGCAAATCATTTAGTAGCATATAAATGCAATTTCTAGGCGACAGTGTTGCTATGTGACATGTTTCATAGCATGTAACAGACATGGCAGAGTTATGGGCAATAATCAAAACCAGTAAAAACTCACTGAACATTTAAATATGAATCTGTCAAGCCAAGCTTTCTGCTGTGACTATCATAAACTATAAGGTTCAAATATTGTGAACTTGAATGACCTATTAGCTTGTGCATTGTGTACATTTGCAGTCTGTGTGTAATGTTTTTCCTTGTGCAATAGGTCTGGCTGGATGTGAGAGGGGTGGCAGGCTTTTGAAGTTTGATCAATAAAACAATAGTGAGATTAAATGAATACCTCCAGGCATGGAGAAGGGCTAATGTCAGTGAAATACACATGTTGCTACTGTGAAGAAGAAAGAGTATCATTTTAACTGCTCGGAAATTGAGGTGAGCAGGAAAATAACAGGGCATTTGAAGGGTCGTGACAATTTTGAAATCAAGAAAGATAAATGAGACATGCCTAAATGAGATTCAGGGTTTTTCCAACAGCAATCAACTGGAGAAGCACCTTTGAAAAGCACTGGCTTTTGGGATTTATCATGTGGGAAATCTCCAGCAAAACCGAGGACAATTTTCAGAATACTTTTGTTATTCTCTTAACGATGAAATAAGCAAACTCTAATATAGCTCCTAAGGGCATCTTGTAAAGGGCAGAAAAATGCAGAAAAAAGAAACTTATCCTTAACCTCCTCTACTTGAGGTTACAGAATAACAGACATTTCCTCTTCTCCTCAGGAACTCAAATAAAAAACAACAGGTTTCAAGTGCCAGAGGATGAGCAGCAGATCGTATCTGTGTGCAAACAGACCTTTGAAACCGTGTTATTAAGATTAAGGATATATGCTGTCATTTTCCTCAACCAGTGCCCTCATATGAAGATAGATCTTACCAGCACAAGGTTCAAACAGGGTATCAGTTAAACTGTCTGTTTCAAATATTTGTACTGACAAACAAAACCATTGCACCAACTCAAGCCTGTACAACCCTTTATAGAGACACCTACAAAAAGGCTTTGTCACTCAAGCAACACCTGGCCATGATGGGTCTCTAAGCAACGAGTGTTACTGCATGAAAGGAAGAAGAAGAAACAGCGCCCGTTTAATTATGTGCAGGATGGAATTTCCCTCTTTTGGGGGTAGAAAAAATACTGGTTAGAGAAGAATAGACTGCAATTTATGTCCAATGGGATGTTTTCTTTATTTAAGGGTGGATTTTTTTTTTCATTTTATTCTTGGTGGCTGCTACATTTTATGTTGTTGTGGGACTGTATTGTATTTTATGGCACTTGGGAAATAGCAGATTGGTAAAACAGATAAAGTCCAAAAGAAATACACATGAAAAGTCATGAAAAATCACACATTTTTTCATCTATCAGATGAAGGAAAGAAGGTTCAGCACCAAAATGGATCAAATCAAATCATGCTTGTGTGGCAATGTTTTTTTTCAAGGTCTACAGAAGATTGCTCTATATTAGTGCTCATTTGTGTCCATGTTATTTTACACATTGCACATAATTGGACACTACTGGAGCACAGGGATGCAATTATGTGAGGTTTAAGTGTCCGTGTCCTTCTTACTTCATGCCTCTTCAACATCTGATAGGACTCTATATGTTTGCATTGCAGCGGTAATTCCCAGAGGAGTTGCTAGGGAACATCTTATGGCAGCAGTGATGGGATGGATTTATACATTTCCACTGAGATCTACATATGATATCGGAGCATGCTTAATTTTAGTTTTCCTACTTCTTAACTTGTGAACTCATGATAAAAAAATAAATAAAAACATTAACGTGGTTGAATTTGTAATCAGGTGATTTAATGGTGGCAGCTTTGCCAGTTTGAGATGTAATCTGTAATGTTTTTTTTTGTTTGTTTGTTTTGGTTTTTTTTAACCAAATCACCAGATAAATTAAAATAAATCTTTAAACATGTATTTTTATTTGATATATAGTTAGAGGCTTTCTCTTCTGGCTGGTTAGTGTCATATCTGTTGGCTCAGCCTCTGATGTCACTGAATGAGCAGTGCGGGCTTCCAGTGCGCACCTTCGGGGACGCAGCAGTGGCACAGGCTGTGCTTTTTCTGCTCCTGCACAACTACCCAAAAACCTTGTGTTTTTTGCCATATTTATAGTATTTAGGATTTTAACCGGTGACTGAGCGTCCTATAAGCTACTCCCATCAGTCTTTTTTTATTCGAACGAACTTTTTGGAAGCAGAAAAAAAACAGGTACGCTGGTTTCACACTTGGTAATGATGATGCTGTCCTTGAGAGCGAGCTGTTGCACTCTTATTCACTGGAGCTACAATCTGTCCTAAAAGAGAACATGTCTGTGCTTTTTTTTCTCTTTTTTTAGTGTGTGTGCATGTGTGTGTAGCAGCCATCGGAAATCCAGCTGTTTTGGCTGATATCTGTTTCAGTTGAGCGGTCACTTTACGCCCAGCAACCCGGGCGGTGCAGCTTTCAGCACAATGGAGAGCGGCGTGGTGCACATCTACAAAGATGATAGATGTCCTTCGGGTCAACCGGAGGAGTGCATCCCAAACTTCACCTGGCAACCCGGCTTATCGGACATCTTCAACTACACACCCAATGGCACTTGGGATACTGAGCCTGAGCCCATGTCGCCCATCATCCCCATCATAGTTGCGGTGTACTCCGTGGTGTTTGTGGTGGGCTTGGTGGGAAATTGTTTGGTGATGTATGTCATCATTAGGTGAGTCTCACTTCAAAGCTATAAAATGCAAGCAATGCATATTATGTCTAAAGCAATGTCAGTCATCTGCTTCATGCCATAAAGTGGGGGATCGTGAACACTTGCATGTCCATAAGGCTCACACTGCAAAAGCGGATGCGGTGCGTAAACATGTTTGAATAACCTAAGATAATACGTGAAATTGCAGGACGCAAGTGTTTATTCAGCTGCTGTGTTGAGTTCAGGGTCACTTGCATCCAGTTCCGTTCAGGGCCGTAAAAGAAATCATCACTGATAAAGTAGAAAAGCAAGTTATAAATCTCATTAGCGTTAAATGTATGTATTTCTTCTGTGTCCTCCCCTATTTGATGTTTTTGCACGTTTTCATACTTAAATATGTGCCTAATCCAGAGCTATTTTTCCTCACTAATGTCTATAATGTGTTACTTGTGTTCATTGTAAAGTCTTGCTGTCACTGTAATGTACATTTCCTCATTGAGGTAATCTATTCCATTTCATGTAACAGTCATGATTAAAATCACACAAAAATCTTATAGCCTAATTTTAAGTATTGGATGTCTAATCAATTTTGATTATATTTTCAAATCTTGAATGTGGTCAAAGCACTTTGACTTGCTTGAGTTCTTTTATATATTGGGGAGAAGAGTTAAGCACCATGATTAATCCTTATCTGAAAAATACTTTATTGAACTTGTTCTTTTTCTGATTTACACAACAAATGATCAACACAAAGCATAATCAGTACAGTTAACTTCCCTCTTTTCTTCCTAGATACACCAAAATGAAAACAGCCACCAACATCTACATCTTTAACCTGGCTGTGGCTGATGCTCTGGTCACAACCACCATGCCCTTCCAGAGCACCGACTACCTGCTCAACTCCTGGCCATTTGGAGAAGTGGCTTGCAAAGTCTTCATCTCCATTGATTACTACAACATGTTCACCAGCATCTTCACCTTGACCATGATGAGCGTTGATCGCTATGTGGCCGTATGCCACCCTGTCAAAGCCTTGGATTTCCGAACCCCTGTCAAGGCCAAGATTATTAATGTGATCATCTGGGTGCTATCATCTGCTGCAGGAGTGCCTGCTATGGTACTTGGCAGCACCAAAACCAATAACGGTATCTCAAACTTTCAAACATTACATTTTCTTTTGTCAATTTTTTATTGATATATTGGCTGAGGTAGGTCTTGTGCAGTTGAGGACACATGCTGTATCCCCAAAATCCTAAAATACTGATTTTTAGGAGTCAAGGTTAGAGCTAAGCATGAATTAGTTATGGTTAAGGTTAGGTTTGGTGTTTGAGTTAGACTGCCTACAATGAATGTAAAGTCAGTGCAAGAACAACAGGGATGGCTGTGCATGATGCTACTTTTGAGGTTTCACAGGATTTTACAACTTTCTATGCATTCCTTTCCAATTTATTTAATCAAAGAAGTGCCTTCAGCTGCAGACTCTCATAAGCAATTTCAAAATTAGTATCATCTGTATTCGGGCATCCTTGGCTTGAAATAGTAATCAATTAGTTGCAGGAAAAGCATCCTTCAAGTTAAATGAGATGGATGTTCTGTAGCTTTGATGAGAGCCTATATTATAGCTACTTGACTTGATGGACCTATGACGGATATAATGAGTCAATACCTCAATTGAGAATAGAGCACCAGTTTTTTTTCTTTTGGAGACGGTCTAATAGATTGTCCACATTGACAATGAGCCTCCTTTCAGTGAAGCACAGTGCACTTTACTCAGAGTTATTAGAGCAACCTCTGTGGTGTCAATCATATAACTTTTCCAGATCTGATATTATGACTCTGTAGAGTAGGCAGTATCTGTCGGTCAGTCCAACACTTCGATTGAAATATCTCAACAACATGAAGGACTAGACATTTTGTACAGACATTCATGATTACCTGATTTTTCCTCCAGTACAACCTTGTAGTTGACCTATATTTGACTTTTTAAAGAAACTGCAACCACTGAGTGGATTGCCATTTTCAGGTTGAATTGTAATAATTTTGATATTCCCCTGACTTTACATCTACCACCATCACAAAGTCAAAAGTTTTATTTCTCCAAAAATTTCTTTTCTGACCAAATAATCCTCATTAAACACAACTTTGTCTTTTTATTTGTGTTATTCTACAGGGACTACAGAATGTGCCCTACAGTTCCCCGAACCCTACTCCTACTGGGACACCCTTATGAAGATCTGTGTCTTCATCTTTGCCTTTGTGGCACCCGTCATCATCATCACTGTGTGCTACACACTGATGGTAATGCGGCTGAAGAGCGTGCGTCTGCTGTCAGGCTCACGTGAGAAAGACCGCAACCTGCGCCGGATCACACGTCTGGTTCTGGTGGTGGTTGCAGTCTTCGTTGTGTGCTGGACACCGATCCACATCTTCATCCTAGTCAAGGCTTTGTCCCCCAATGTGCCTGAGACCACTCCTGTCATGGCTGCCTACTTCTTCTGTGTAGCACTGGGCTACACCAACAGTAGCCTCAACCCTATCCTGTACGCATTCCTGGATGAGAACTTCAAGAGATGCTTCAGAGACTTTTGCTGTCCTGGTGGCCAGAGACATGGGGACTGTCAGGGTGTGAGCAGGGTTAGAAGCACCCTACGGGACCACTCGTGTCCCACAGAAGGCAGGGGAGATCTGAGGCAGGCCAGGCCTGTATGACTAGCTATGGACATGTCCTCTATGCCCTATCAGGGCTGGGAGGACTCTAATGACCTGTGCTTGACTCAGATCACCACTGCCATCTGAGGGAGGGATGTTAGAGAAGTTGTTATTTCTTCAAAAGTTCAAAACATAGTAGTCACTTAAAGAATAAGTCTGGTTCTACTTTTGTCTTATTGTCAGCAAATCCCATCAAAAGACAAAAACAAGAGTGTATTCATCCTCAACAACAGTCGTTAGTATGCAGCTTATTGCCCCGCTGTGGTACAACACATTAATAAACCACAAAGTTGTGCAGAATGACAATAAACAGAACCTTTGTAGTTAATGCTGACTTAATGTCATTCACTGTCCAGTTCCCATAAAATATAGACCAGAGCAACAAATGCATACCAACTGGCCACTGAAAATAGTCTGCAATAAATGCACTTTCTATTTCTATTTGAGTAATATTTACAAAAAACTATTTACCTAAATGCCCAGTTGTTTAAGGAAGTTAATGATATGGTACAGTCAAAGGTCACAGATACTATATATAAACAATATGTGGCCTGATTTTAAAGATTTATAGGAACCAGTGGAGCTGAATAATAGAGATGAGGTAGAAAAGTCAGAAAATACTGATAGGAAGATTAGCATATTGTCTGGATGTGCTGAGAGTAAGAAAATTATAAAATAACACCAGATTTATCCTTTAAGATGAAATTTATATTAAAATCGTATGGGATCATTGTATAACATTTAATAGTGTATAAAATTATTTCTATAGGAATTGAAGCTAAATACATCAAAAAGCTGAAGACTAACATATAGTTTTCATGTTATATTTCACATTATTCATACTAACAAATGGCTTTGTCTTTATAGATTGATAAAATATGTCAAAACAGACAAACCAAAAGTATTTTATTGTGTAGCTACAGTGTATTCATATGTAAATTGCCCTATAGGGTTTCTCTTGATATTGATATAGTTCTCATGTGCATAAAAAGATCAACTTGTATAATGAAAGAATGAAAGCAAGTGTCCCTGATTATTTTGGGAACAGATTACAATTTGTATTACACTAATTGTGTATTATGTGAATAATAGTTTGGTTCTTATTTGCCATATTGTGGTTGTGTGAATATCTTTTGTGGTAAAACTATGTAGAAAATGTGATAATGTCTCAGGGACTGTCCTCTGTAACTACCACAAGAAGGAACTGAATCAAAGTGTTTTCTCCTTGACAAGATGGTTGACTTTGATGAGTCTTCAGTGTGAAAATGTCAGTGGCTACTATTCTTTAAAACTGAACTTTGTGTTTCAAGAAACTATTAGTGCATCTCAGTGTATATTCAGCAGTGATGCTGCGTCTCATCCATGAGATGTTGAATATTGTACGTAGGTTGTCATTCTGGCATGTTCTAATCTTGTCTGAAGCACTAGCGCGTGAAAACTGGGCAGAGGGTTCCAGGGCAACAGTTGACATGACAATAACATATTGTATCTACATGGCAGGGCTTATTGTGCTAATTTGTGTTCATCTTGAAAAACTTTTTTGTTTTTGTTATTTAACTAACAGGCTTTTGTGTGTTTTCATAAACACAGGCAGAAAATAATTCAAGTAGAGAAAAATGTGATTGTTCAGTTTGAGTTAACATATGGAAATTAGGTTTTGTCAGACAGTGCAGATTTGTTTTTGTGTCGGTAGATAAATGACAACCTGAATGTAATGTTGAGTCCTTCATTTACATAGCAAGGTGTGGCCTTTTTTTTTTTTACTGAATAACAATCATTGAATGAATACACATAAGAAATATACATGTGATAGTATACATTAAATGTATTTCATTTCACATGGTTCAGTGTATATCATCTTTGTTTCATCTTTCTGTCTGTGTTTCCTGGATTATTATAGCTTTTATAGGAGTCACCAGATCAACCACGATTTTTTTTGTTGTTGTCATTGTAAAGCTGAAATTCAATATATTATCTGTCTAAATCTGATAATGATACAGTAGTTATAGCAGAAACTGTGTTTTTGTGCCTTGTTTTGTGTGCCTTATCATTGGCCTCATCTTGCTCAGCAATTTGCCACATATATTTCTGAGATATATCTATATAAGTATATCCTGGTATGAGCCTACTGCTTAAAGTTATGGTAGCATTAATGAAAATGTATGTCTTGCAGTGGATATCAAACTATTGCCTACAGTATGCATTTCTTAATCTTTTTTCCAATGCTGTTACTTATTCAGTAGACCTGTGCTCATGCACAAATCATGAGTCTGAGCACCACACATGTATAAAGTGCTGGACTGTAAACTTACTATATCTGCTGGATATTTTGCTGTATTTTTAAGCTTTGAATGTCAAGACATGCTTCATACATGTGCAACTAAGCCTCAATAAAGTGATAAAATGTGAATTTGCTTTTTTTTTTAGGGGGGTTATTTTCGTCCTTAATGATGTCCTTGTGGGTTTAAGAAAGAAAAACATGGACTAGCATCACAAAAGAGCCATGAGATTATAACTCCCTTGTCTTGTATCATATCTATTCAACTCGGATACATGAAGTAAGCGTTTCCATGGTGAGGGCACTGACTGAAAAGCAGAAGTCCAAGGCTCATTGTACTAATTGTAAGTTGTTTTTGTGGTGGGCACCTTGCAGAGGAATTTACAGCCACTCTATGATATAGGATGTTGCAGCTGTACCATTATCATTACTCTGAAAGAGCATTTTGAATGGGGTGACTCTGGGTTGCAATAGAAGGCCAAATGCAACTTGAACATATTTTTTTATTGCAAAGTCCTACTAACAACTTAATATTTGATGGTATTACTCTAATCTAGGCTGAAACACTTTTAGATTACTGATTGTGTGGGTGTGATTGCAACAGAAACAAACACCGCAGATCTTATCACTGCTAACTCTGCTTTTACTCTTTTACCCTTCGATTCACATAACTACTCCCCAAAGGTATACCCCTTTGTTCAAGTGCCCAGAAAAAAGCATAAAAGACTGTGATTACAGCACTTCTTGTTTGTTCAAATGCCTAAAAAACAATCCATTATTTTTTAGCAAAACACCATTATAGCATAGCAAAGCCTTTTAGAGGTCGGAGGTCGCTATTAGTTCAACAAAGTGAAAGCCTTTAACACTTCACAGATTTCACAGTTTGCATCCTAGGATGAGCAACCAACTAGGCAATGGGCAACTAGTTTTAAGGCCTTTATTGTTTTAACAAAGTTATAACTACTTATCAACTAATGTAATTGTGTACATCCAGTGCTATGTTGATAATTTACTCACAATTCTGGTCACATGCCTGTCTGTGATTGTGAACTCTTACAGGCTTCCCAACAGCCAACATTGTTATTTATGGGTGTGAATGCACAACCAATCAGAAATTTCCCCTTTGAGTAATTGAACCATGGGTAATTACTCTACTTTGGATTTTTCTTTAACTGCAAAGAACAATTATTTTTTTCATAGTGGACATT
>JANJYP010250948.1:0-14757 GCA_024605115.1 Rastrelliger brachysoma | reverse complement strand
GCGTGCGTGCGTGCGCGTTCAGTGCCCATATCTGACCATTAGCTTTGGCACACAGTCTTCTCACTGTTTATAGATTAGCGGCATTGTGCACATGATATGGGAAAATTTTACTTTGTTGCATTTTCCACTTGTTATTACATGAAATCATTTTGACAGGTACAAACAGAAAACAAATCACTTGCTCAGTTTACCATTTGTATCTTATTACGGTCAATACATACTATCTCAGTTATGTGGATATGTCGCATATATACAGGATGATGTGTGATGCATGCTACAAATGTTCACAGGGTATCCCAAATGTGCAAACGCAAACTTCATTAAAACTTGTGCAACATGGGTTACAATGCATTATTACTATTATTTTAATTTATACCCAAATAAAGACATAGATGTGAAAGGCTAAAAATGAATTTGCGGCTTAATAACAATGTTTTGAGATGAATGAATGAATGAAAGGTTAATTGCAGTGTCAGAACCTGTTATAAGATATGCAGTTAAATGATAATTAGGTTTGTATTCCATTTGTTTATTTCAACCATGAAGGATTAAGGCTTCATCTGTTTTTCTCATTCAGTTAATCAGATATCATACTGAATATGAATTACTTTCCCACTCTCTCTGTCAAATACATATGCAGCATGTGTCACCTACCCTGGTTGGCCCTCGTGTGACTGCACCTATCATGGAGAAGCTCTTTCTACTCCTGTAAGACTGATGTATTGTAAATGTCACAGCTAGTGGCTAATCCAGCCCAGTAAATGTCATCTGCAGTGAGCATTGCCACTAAACCAATTGCACTGCAGAGCATTTGATGAAGGCATTGAGAAGACACTAGAAATTCATTCTCACTCACCTGCAGTATGTAGGTGTGACTGGCATCCTGTAAAGCCACTTTAACCGACATCAACACTACAGCAGGGGTGTCAAGTCATGTGCAGTAGAGCACTTGTCTACAGTCTGCAGGTTATTGTTCCAATTCAAAGACAGCTGCATTCAGCGTGAGAACATTAAATGCAGCTCAGATTTTTCCTTGCTAGGAGATGTGTTTGTCTGCTATTCATGGTTAAAGTCTCTCAAAACAGCAAAGCATTTAAACCACAGATAGTATGTTTCCATAGGCTACACATCACCAGTTTGTGATCCCACTTTTCTATTATTTAACTTGTAGTTTCACATCCTAGGTCTGGTGAAACCTTTAATGTCAGGCTAATTACTCCATTTCTTCAATGCTCCTGCAGAGTCATAGAAAGTATTATTCAACAGTTTTCATAGACTGTGCAGGTCTTGCAGAACCTAACTCTAATGATGGTCAAACAAAACCTTTGCTGTTATCAACTTGATGAGATGCACACATTATCTAGAGCAGCAACTATCACCCACGGCACATTCAATATATACATTACGTCAGACCTGAACATTACACAGATATTTTCACTGTCAGCCAGAGAAAAAAAATGAATTTCTTATAAATCCCTTTGGTAAGTGCAACAACCTGAGTGCTGTGAGAAGTCTATGGCTTATTGCTTTGACATCCTCAGCCTAGAGAAAAATGAGTGCAACACAATCTGACTGTGACAAACCTCAATCTGCTTTATAAACACAGAGTGTCAAATTGATGGACATAGGAGAGGAGATGAAGGCGAATGAGCAAATGTAATGGAGAAGTAATTTCTGGTGTGAAGGAGACAGTAATGATGGTGACAGCAGCTGTACAGGGTCAGGCATCCTCATTTTTCACCTCAGATAATGGGTGTGTGGTCCTTTAAGAAGATATGGTGGAAACACTAAATATAGAGAAGTAATGCCATAAGAAGTGTAAGAAGGAAGAATTTGTGAGTGAAGCAGCATATGGAACATTATTATTACTTAATAGTGAAGAATAAAACTACTTTAAAGGAACAATATGTAGGAAATGTAAGCAAGTAATAATAAAATCATCAATATGTCAGCAGAGACTAAGGAATCATGTTCATTTGAAATACTGATCTAACTGATAACAATAGTACAGCCAGGATATTTGCATATAAAAAAAATTATTTGCAGCCTGCAAATCATGTTTATGTTTTGGTTTTGTATTTTGGCCTGTTACACCACCCACCCCCTCTTCCGATCAAAGCATGAGTAGCATTTCGGCCTCTGGGTTGCCAGTTAAGCTACTAATGAGCTGCAACCTGGAGATAAAAGCTGTCTCCAATTGATATTACAATAAAAATAAAAATCAGCTAATATTATGATCATATTTCCTTGATATCACTCTGCCTCCTGTTGTGATCATATAGTCTGTTTGAACTGCATTAGAAAGGGACACTAAAGCTAAAGGGACGATTCATGAGACGAGTCCAGCCAGGTTAAGTCCACTGTCTTCAGTCGTCATGTGTTACGATCTGATTCATTTAGAAAGTGGAGGAGAAAAACTCCAACTATGAAAACACAGAGCTGCTTGTGTCATTTATTCTGCGGTAACACATGTTCATATGTTGGCTCATCTACGGCATGAAGACGCATACAGCATCAGAGCAGTGAAGTGGAAACAATAACCTGCAGATCACTTAAATTGATGTGAACTCCACTCATAGTCACTGTGAGTCAGAGTAAAAGAACACATAGGGGATGTTTCACTGTGACAACAGATGTATATTGTTGCTGCAGGTAGTAACTAATGCAGGCACGATCATCTCACTTACTGACTGTGTGAGTGAGTAGAGCAGAGGTTAGCGTGTGACAATCTAGAATTTGATTACAGCAACAGTTTTGGCCACAGTCCTACATACAGCTACTTTAACTCAGAATATAAATATGCTGCTGCAGTTCTCTGCAGACCCGAGACCTTTTGCTTGTTGTGCTTGTTCTGAGTGGCTATGTCATTTCAGTACACCAATTTAGTCCAATATAATGGGTCATACTCATGCCTGCAGGGTGCTTGAAATTACTAATCACAGGCATTTGTAGATTTTGTCTGGTTAAGAGTGAATGTAATATGAATATGTAGTATTTGATGTAGTAGCTGATGGTGAACTGGTGGTGTAAATAAACACTCATAATGATAGTGCTTAATCTCTGCAGAGTCACATGCAGTCTCACACACATCATGAACACACTGACAAACAAGGATGAACATGTTGATGAGTTGGATTGATTGATTAAGTACCATGGAGACACAACTGAGAGGACTGAGAAACTTACATTATCCTTCTTCACATAAAGGTTATATANACACACACACACACACACACACACACACACACACACACACACACACACACACACACACACACACACATACACATATATATTCCAAGTGCACCATACAGCCTACTCTCAGACCCTCAGTTTAAATGAAATGCCTTGAAATGCTTGGAAACCAGAAATATATATTAAAAATAAAATCAGCAGACTGCAACAGCATGACCATGACATACTGTAGTCCAAGTGTCATACCATTTTTAAATGTTTTTAATAGATAAATTCTGTTTGGCTAAAAATAAAGAAAACAACAACAAAGATTGCTGTTACTGCAAATACACCAGGATATCATAACCGAGTTTTAGCGACCCACTTATTTTATAACCCTCAATAAAGTTATTCTACTGTATAAGCCTTATGATTAAAATTAACAGAACTATTTGAAACCGTATAATAGAAGGGAGACCATAAATAATCAGTTTACTTGGCTTTCAGTTTAGCGTTCACCTATGTTAATTAACTTAAAAGGACTATCATACTGAAGAGAAATAATTGGGCATTAGTATTTCAAAGGAATGCAATTAATTTTCTTGGAGCGTAATTCAGTTTTGCTTTCAGCTGGAGGTCAGTTCAAGTTTATTTGTAACATCACAAAATGTTTTACAGTAAACAGTAACATACAAAATTAGGTCATAGTTGCAACTTTGAATCAACCTCTACATGATATAATAAAAGCCCCTCACCTTTCTGTCTCACACGCTGTGGCATGAGAGATGTGGACGTGTCGTTGCAGGTGATGTTTGATGTCTCCGTGCTCCCATTACTGGCTCCGCTTTGCATCGCAAAAGTCTGCGCTCCGACGCACTCGGAGGATATAAATGTCTCATTTCGAGGGTAAAGATCCATTTTATTATTTACGTCGTCACTGATTTTACAAAAAGTTTAAATTAGACCTCCTGTGAGTTTTATTCTGAGCCGCTAAAGTGGTAAAATAACAGAACTTTGCATCAATTGTCCATTACGCAAAGGCAATTTATAGATCTCCAACCTTCAAAACCAAAAAACAGTGGTTGCCTTATTTGGTCGTTAATTGTGTCACCTTTATTCCTGATGTGTGTCTCTCTGTGGCATCAAACGCGCTAATGAAGGGTGGGTGCGCGCCCTGGAGAGGAGGAGCGCGGCGCACTGCTGCGCCTTTGCCAAATGTCGCATATGAGCGAGTGAGCGCAGAGTGGAGATGGCTGAAGTTATATAGGGTGAGAAAGAGGGGCGCGACCACGACGACAAAGGCACAACTGCGAACCAATGGTCTGTTTTTCGCCAAAATTAGCTCATGCAGCTTCACCTAACGTACAGAAGTTCTTTTGTGTCTCTAGGAGAGTGACCCTGTATGAACCTGTTATATTGTCAAGATTTTGTGTTTTGTTTTTCTTTTTTGCCATTTAATTTTTCGTCCTTCTTATATGTTTTTTGTTCGTTTTTACGAATTTTTTTTCAGGAAAATGAAATGAAGGATTAATGAAAACGTAAATGTATTATTAATAATAATGATGATAACTTTGTTTGTATACCACTTTTTAAACAACAAATAGATCTCTAAGTGCTTTACAAAATACATTACCACCAAAAAGCCTTAAAATATAGCCTACATAAAATCATGGAAATAATAATAATAATAATAATAATAATAATAATAATAATAATAATAATAATAATAATAATAATAATAATAATAATAATAATAATAATAATAATAATAATGTGAAAAGCCTTATTGGTGGTAATGGTAGTGGGACTCAATGAGTGAAAATTACCTTAATGAAGTATAAACTATTTTCTTGAGAAAGGCGGGTTGTAGCTCAAAACTAGTCCAGTAAACTGGAATATTACTTTCCTTCCTTTCTTGGGTGACAGGGAGAANAGAGAGAGAGAGAGAGAGAGAGAGAGAGAGAGAGAGAGAGAGAGAGAATATAGTGCATTCTGTCCATCTAATCATCATTTAGCTTTCTTCTTTCTGTGCTCCACTTTGGAAGAAAAGCAGCCCATAAGCCTCAAAGGTGAAAGCTTGCTAACAGATTTCTTTGCAAATGAAATCAGGCCCCAGCTTACCTCTGCTTTAATAACTCGATGTCCCCACTGATAAATGCGCATGCTTTTAATTGCGCAGTGCTGCCCTCATGTGGTCTGTGAATGTACTTCTTGTCTCTGCCAGTTGGTTGAAGCATCAGCATTAAATTAGAAATGTTATGTTCGTGCCTCATTCCTGTGTAATTATAGAGACTTAGAGACTTGGTGGGAATCTGTAAATCTTATCTTCATCTTGTAATCATCATTCAAATTACCAGCTGTAGGCTACCAGGCCTAATACTGAAGAAACAAGCGTTTGATAATAAAATGTCAGTAAAGGATCTTCCACATACTGTATATGTTCTGTGACTTCCTGTAATTCCATCCCCCTGGCTGCATGTAATTATAAAATTACTATTTGCGGTCACTTAGTTTTTTTTGCCCACTCAGCAGCATTTATGGATGATGCTGGACCTTCTACATGAGCTGCAACAGCAAAGTGCTGCAAGCCTGCAACAGTGGCTGACCTGAGAAAATATATACTCTCATCCATTTGCTAGTAACAGTTAAGGTTGTTTCATTTGAACCATGACTGTAATCATTCAGTAATTCAGTTTTAGTTGCCTAAAGTTAAACAAACCTGCAGGTGACAGATAATAAGACAATATAGGTCTATACAATAACATACACTGTGAAATGCACTAACAAACATTTTTAATAAATACTCATATCATCATTTTGGAAAGCACTAAGGCCTTATTTGTTTAGACTAAATGACTTCATGGTGCTCCTATGGAAAGCTTCAGAATATTTATTTCAGAAAATTTAGTTAGTTTTATTCTTTTTCTTTTTGATTGAGTAATTGTTTTTGATTAATTATAATTATTTTATGCATTTTTATATTCTAATAGTCCCTGTGTTTCCAAACTTTATACAATTCAAATTGGCAGTCTAATCACAGTTTCAGTGACTGTCTAATTTCATCTTCATGATAAATTGCCCGAACCTTTCTCTTGTGTTGTCTAAAGACACACCAGCACAGATGGATGTCAGTGTGCTTCATTGTTTTGGTTGATGAGCAAAACTATATGCAATTGTGAGAAAGAGGATGAAAAATAAGTTCTTAGATATGCTTCATGTTCTGATTACAGTTTGATTATTTCAGTGGAGCTACATCTTCAGACAGACATCATCATCTCCAGAGATCATTCTGACTCCACATTTTTATTATTGCTTATTCTAATAAGTATTAGAAATTTTAATATGCTTCATAATGACAGAACACTAATCTAATCTACTGGTCTAATTATTGTCTTAATTGGAAAAATCCTTTGGTAAAGCCAAGATGATGTGTTTTAGAAAGGTTGGGCAGTGGCACTATTCATTTTCTTGTACTGAGCTAGAGGTGTGTATGTAATATGGAAGTAATATGTTCCTTCAGTGGGCCTGCTGGACAGGTTCCATGCTTGTTTTAGTAATGTAGACACCATCTCTTCCATGTCACCTGTATGTTTGGGAGGCTGAAATGTTGATGTTTTATGAGGCAGCTTATTGCTGTGAAGAGCTGGGACCATTTGCTTGGCCTCCAAATGCTTAAGTGAGTCAGAATCAGAAAAGCAGGGACCATCATTCCTTGCAGCCTACCTCAAATCTTTCTCCTGCTCTAATTAGCTAGCTCAGGCAGGTCATATGCAGAGCCACTTAACACAGATAAACAAGCCATGTGAGGATGCCAATCAAGATGAAGAGAGAGAGTAGTGCTCCCTGTTGACAGTGGTAATCACAAACTAGGATGGCATGTTGATTACTGATGCTCCACTGCTGATGAAGGCATGCTGGAGATAAACACTGCTGGTGTGGCACTTTACAGCACAGTGTCTTCTGCTGCTACAGTTTATGCATATACTTCGCTACTGTTACCATAAGCACCACTAAGATTATGTTTCAGATCAAATAAACAAGTGCAAGTTTCATCAATCAAAGCAGTCAGCGTCACGGAAATACATTCAGCTATTGTTTTTTTTTTTTTTTTCCAGTAAACACAAAGTGACGACTGAAGGTAATGGATATGGAACGTATCAGTGCTAAGCCGAGCTGAAGAGGATTTCTGTCTCCTTCCACTCCATCTCCCTACTGCTAGTGGCTCCTGGATCCCTGGGATCGATTGTTCAAACATGGCTCCAGACCAGTAGTGAGTGGCTGCAGGGTTAAAAGTGTGTGTGTATGTGTTGACATGGGTGAGGAGTTGGAGCAGAGCAGAGTGTACAGTAACAGAGTGTGTGTACAGACAGTAGGACCGACGCCCACAAACTTGCACAATTTTTTCCATTTGCTGCTGTTATTTCCGACTTGCAGCACAGTCCTGTTTTCCTTTTAAGATGACAGATGTTCAATCAGAAGGTTCCTGTATTGTTTGTATCAGCATTTCTACATGCTATACACCATGAGTGCATTGTCATGAAAACCCTTCCATGAGTTGTTATGCATGATCATGTTGATATACATTACTGCTGTACACACTGCATACATAGTGTGGATTTATGAGGTTATGAAGTATGAAGTGTTGCTAATATGACTACTTTATATACTGTCATGTAAATGAATTTATTGTTGGCTCATATTTGCGAGGTCATCAAACTTGTTTCAACTGAATGTTTATCTTTGAAATAGATTGAGACAACACAGATTAGATGAATGAAATCTATTCCTGAAATGATGTAGATTAAAAATATAATGGACATGGAAATACAAAAATAAAACACAAAAACAAAACACAGGAACTGTAAAAGTATTCGAGTAAACATTCTGTATTACTGTGTTGTGTACTGTCACTAAAGATACTGTTAGGTAAAAAAAACATGTCAGTATTTCAGAAATTGTGAAAAATAGCTTGAGTTTAATGCCCTATTTACATGCAGAGCTTACAGGTCTATAGAAGTTAGTGGCATCAATCTTAACTGACTTGGCAGGAATTAATTTAATATTTCAAAGTATGTTTTAATCATAATCACCTGCAAAATAACAACTGTTGTGCTTATGTTACCTCAGAATGAGCCCTTTAAAAAGTTTCTAAATGGCTTTAGAAAATCACAGACTCCACCAACACCAGAAATATTACTTGCTTTACATGTAAATACAGCAATAATTCACATTCAGAATGAATGTTTGATTACTGCTTATATTTATTTATTTTAATTATTTTCAATCTAAAAATCTAATCAAGCACTTTTACACTGCAACATACACACTTCAACTTCAGTTAAAAACACATGCGCACGCACACACACACACACAAAAAAAAACACAAGTCACTTTTGGGGTATTTACATAGACTTTCATTTACTGGCAGTATAACCTTACTCCAAACATAACCACTCAGAGACTGTGTCCTTTAAAATGACTAAAGTCAAGTCATAGCCTCATACAGACACCCATAAATGTGTGTGTCATCAAACATATTACATTGCATCAAGAATAAATAAACATCGTCCGACTAACATGACATATCTTGGATGCATTGTGTGAGACTGTCCTGAGGGCATCATCAGAACAACAGTAGATGGCAGCATTATGTTTGGCAAAGCTCCACTTGCACTCCAGCAGACTGACATCTTGTTGTTAGAATGTGACTTCTTTCTTCAAAACCATTGCTATCAAATGTGGCTGATGGCTGACTGTACCAAAATATCAGTGTGCCAATTAATGGCTTTCATCTGATTGATAATTACAGTCTTCTTGGAGGTGATTAGAAACTAAAAATGATATCTAAACCATGTCAATTGAATTCAGAGCAGAATTGTTACACATAGTTCCTATACAAAAATCTAGATCTGTAGACATCAGCATTTCTGAGCGCAGTAATGAATCAACCTTTAATGTTTTCAGATTTGTTATGCTTGGCTATGCTTAAGTTTTTGCCACCTTTGATCCATCCAAAGGACAGTAGTATCATAATTAACCTTTTATGACCAAGGGACTCTTGTAGGCCTATAGATACAAACCACATAGCAGCAATAAACCTGCAATATATATACATATATAACCTTTTGATGTTATGTGTATAAGGTGTGTTTAAAAACACACTGGTTAAGACTAACAACGGTTAAGACTTTTGGTTTGGTTTTGTATTCCATTAATACAAAAGGTAATTTCTTAAAGTGTTAAGTATTTTTAATTAAAATGTTAAATACTAATAAGAGTTATGCAAATGAATATTACATAATACATATTTCCCTTGACGCAGTTCTGACTGTAATGATTCCTGGCAGTGCTGATTGCCACCTGCGTCATGTACCTTTGACCACAGATGACTGCTTCAAGGTTGCATCTTCTCTCTTGCAAATAGTCTGTTGGCATTCCTGACACAAGCCACAGTTAAATAACTCAGCCTTTAGGCTCACCTTTGGCCTGTCAAAGTCCTCAGAGGGAGGGAGAGGGGGATGGGGGAAGGAGGAAGGAGGAGACAGACAGGTTGAAGATACAGCATATATCAGCTAAGCAGTAACAGGTGAGCTCTTCCGTTGGACCAGGACACTGGACTGAGACAATCTGGTGAGTTTGATTTCACTGGTTTCAAATGGTATGATTATATAACATGGTGAACCTCTTCAAATAACAGAAATATGCAGCATCATATAAAGCAGTGTTTGGGGTCAGGACCTCCACAAGATCAGTGGCTGAAGATAAGGAATTTTACAGGCCTTTTTCTTGAAAAATGACCAGATAGTTTTGAAGTGTGTTGATGTTATCTTAAGTCTGTTGTAACGGACGCAGGATAAAATAATCTCTAAAACTCTGCCATTGCCACTGCTCTATATATATGTAAAGGTAGGTGCCAAAAATTATAATATTGAGGAAAAGCCCATTCATTTCAACAATTTGTTTCAAAAAATGAAACTTGCATATATTATATTAGTTCATTACACACAAAGTGAAATATTTCAAGCCTTAATTTGTTTCAATTTTGATGATCATGGCTGAAAAAGCCAAATTCCAGTATCTCACAAAATTAGAATATCATGACAAAGTTCAGCTCCCTGTCTCACTATCTAGTCAACTAATTAATACAAAACACCTGCAAAGGTTTCCTGAGCCTTGAAGTCGTACTCGCTTGTATCCAACACAAGCTTGTATTAACATAAATGAATGGACTTTTCCTCGATATTCTAATTTTTGGCACCTACCTGTATGTGTATAAATTTGTAGTTCAAACACTAAAGAAGTGTATTAACAGAATTAGTATCTTGTTTTTTAAACTTGATTATTACAATTTAAAATTAATCTCTTGCTTGAGTAAAAATATTGAAGATTTGATAAAAATGGCATATACCATGCTCTTGTAAGACAAAGTGTTATAATACACATATCACCTAAGAACGTAAAGCTGAAAAAGTAATGACTGCACATTAATTTCCTCCAAGTTTTTGGAAGTTTTCATATGATCATGTTGACTTGACTAAGGGAATACATTTGTGGCAAGCTATTGCATCACTGACTTGAGTTAGTTAATTAGGTTCTATGTCTCTCTCACCTGTCCTTTACAACCTTTCCATTTGGAAATAAATAAAGAGGATTACAGAAACGTTCCTTACTGTACATTCAAAGTCCATGCTGACTTTTGAAAGTCCATCATCACGTTCAGCTGTGACTCACAATTAACCATTAACTCCCACTAGAGCCCTGACATGAAAGATTAACTTTCTATGTGAAGCTATCAGCACTTCTATGGCTATTCAGTATTAAATGAATATGTTTATGCTGGAGGGTGACAATTGTGCCAAATAAAAAAGGGTGTGGGTGGTGTGAGGGTAGGGGTTAGTGGAGGACAGAGGATGATATAAAGGAACTTTGCAATATTTAAAGGTAAATGTAAAAACTACAAACAAACTGTGGCCATTACCATCAAAAATGCCAAAGGATTCACCACATTTCCTTCATGACAGGACATGGCCGGGTACAAGCCAAAGGTGATTTCTCTGACCAAGAGGTCAGGTCAGACATTTGGCTTCTACTTGAGGGTAGAACAGGGTGAGGATGGTCACCTGATCCGCTGCCTGGAAATGGGAGGTCCAGCTGAACTGGCTGGCATGAAAGATGGGGACCGGATCCTACGAGTCAATGGAGTTTTCGCTGATTCACTGTCCCATTCAGAGGTAAGCATGATGTGGAATTGTTGCAGCTCTTAAGACTGATAGCATCATCATGTGGCCTGACTTTGTAACCCTTTTGTTACTTTATGCATTACCTTGGGACAGGTGGTGGACTTGGTGAGAAACAGCGGGGCAACTGTCAGCTTTCACACCTTGGATGAAGCTTCTTATAAGCAAGCAAAAGCTCAGGGTGTGAACCTGTCTGACCCTAATAACGCACCAGTCTTCAACGGTGTGGTGAAACAGGCACCGAAACCCAAACTCTGCTACTTGGTCAAATCCAGCTCAGGCTACGGGTTTTCTCTTCGTTCAGTCAGTGGTGAGTTGATGAAGCAGGGCAGGAGAGTCACAGTTTGGGAAAATGAATAAAAAGTAACCCTGCACACAAATTAGAACATACAAATAAATGTATTCAACTTATCAACACTGGTTGATTTCAAGAGTGTTGTTATATTTGTCACTGGCAATTGAATGACTTTTCATAGGACCCCCTTTAAACAGGGGTTATAGCTTATAATTATTGGTATTTTAGTTTGTTTATAAAGCAGTGATAAGCGATCAAAAAGATGGTAATCATTAATTCATCATTCTCCTGCAATGGATTCTATGACCACTGACTTTGTAAAAAAAAAACACTACAGTGACACTTTATTTTACAGGTGTTTAAATTACAGAGAATACTCTATAATGTAAATTTAATGTGTGGATTTGTTTGTCAAACTACTTACTAGGTTGTTTTTTTAAAAACACTATGATGTGCACATCTCCTATGTAACCATATCAAACAATGTCCAAGGATTAACTGTTACAAAGCAGCTTCTTTTAGGAGATGATTTTTTTTTTAAGTGTTTTTAGTCAATTAACATATGGTTCAGTCTAAATCACTAAGATATTTTGCAAATTAATAACTAAACATGAGGTAGAATACAATGAGTAAACCAACTTTCTCTTCTTTTTCCTTATAATTTGTACCGTTTTTACGAACCATGTGCTAAGAATTAACTGTTAAATATCTGCAATTATCTCCAGGAATTTTGTATACAGTTAAAGAACCTGTAAAATTAAGTGTCACTACAGCTTCTTATTATACATTCATTGGCATTTACATCAGTAGATTTTTCCATTGTGAAAACAATTTATTTATAACATTAACATTTATAACTACAGGCATTATTATTTAGAAAATTAGAAACTCAACAACATTAAATGTATCTTGGTTCAGTTGTGCTGCAGTATTTTTACAGGTAAGAAGTTAAACCCTTAATCTACCATCCATTGTCAATCTGGAGGAGGGTAAACACGAGTCAAAGGGATTTCCACACCCTGCCAAATGACAAGATGCTCTCATTAATAGCTTCTATAAATATTATTTTTGAGCAGCCCAATGATAAGAATTGTCTCTGTGATGTCCTCTCAAACACTTTTATTTATGTTGTATCTCCTTTAGGTCAACAGGGTTTGTTCATGACAGAGGTGCTGCCAGGAGGTGTAGCAGACAGGGCAGGGGTCAACGCAAACGACCGTTTGCTTGAAGTCAACGGTGAAGACGTGGAGGACTCCACACATGAACAAGTGGTGGAAAAGATCAAGCAGTCAGGCAGTTGTCTCATGTTCCTATTGATTGATGAGGACACCAACAGGTACTACCAGAGCAAGCGCATGAAAGTAAGAGCGTCATTAGCTACAGTCAAGCATCTCCCTCACAAGCCACGCATAATCGACATAACAAAAGGATCTGATGGCTATGGTTTCTTGCTCAGAGAGGAGCCAAACAAAACAGGTAAGGCTATAATCAATTATCTGCTATGTTCACTAATATTAAACTACAGAGAAGAGACTGTGTTTTGACAGTGTATTCATTGACACCATGCAGGACATTTAATCAGGGACATAGACAGAGGCAGTCCAGCAGAAAGAGCAGGTCTAAAGGACATGGACAAGCTGGTGGCTGTGGATGGCAAGGAGGTGGACGGCTGGAGCCATGAACAGGTGGTAGAGAGAATCAGACAGAGTGGCAACAAGTGCTGCCTCCTAGTGGTGGACAAGGACACAGACCAAATGTATAAGCAGGTGAGGCTGGGTGCCACAGCGAACCTTTAATGGTTCAGTATAGAGTACAAACAATCTATAATTTTATGTTGTGTCCCACACAGGGAAAGGTGTCTCCTATGCTTTTCTTGGAAGAGAGGAATGACTCACTCTCTCCACCTAGCTACACAGAGGCTGTCAATTTACCACGTATACCTGTCAAAGAGACAGAAGAGGAGCTCAAGCCTAAACTCTGTAAGATGGAGAAGTCCTCAGCTGGCTATGGGTTTCACCTAAACGGTATCCAGGGTGTGTGTGGTCAATACATCAAAGAGGTGAGACTCACAAATATGTCCACTTCATAACCATTACCATTTAAAGATCTTGGATTGTTAAAGATTTTAGATGTACTTTGTCCCAGGTGGTGAAGGGTGGAGTGGCTGATAGGGCAGGTCTGGAGGATGACGACATTGTGGTGGAAGTGAACAGAGAGAATGTGGAACAGAGCAGCCATGAAGAGGTGGTGGCTATGATCCGCAACAGTGGAAGCAATCTGGAGATGCTGGTGGCTAAAAAGAGTGTCTATGACAAGCTAAAAGCTAAAGGAGTGCGCATCACATGCCAGCTCCTCGGTGAAACATCATATGTTGATGTCCACTCTGCAGACACACCAGAGGATTGCAAGGAGGAGAAACATGAAGAGGCAGAAAGACCAGAAACTCCCACTAAACTAACAAGAGAGAGGGTGAGTAGAGATGGTAATGTTGGTCTATCAAGCCTTTGTCCAGACTGAAATATCTCAGTGACTGGGCTACTGCTATTACATTGTGTTTTAACATGATCATTGCTGAATATCAGAACACAAACATTGTCATTGTTTGCATGCTGATATTAGCATGAGGCTCAAAGCATCACTGTGCCAAAGTAGAGCTTCACAGAACCACTATTGATGTAGACTCAGTTTACAGAGATGACTCTGTACTTGCTGCATCTTCATTAAGACTCAAGATGTGTATCATGATGTCAGTCCCTCTTGATGTTTTGCAGCTAAAATAATTGTGATTTCATTTTCTCCCCTTGCAGACCCCATCTGTGTCATCATCTTCATCAAATGACAGTGAAGATGAGAGACTTTGAGAAACCACCCTGAGGACGCGTTTCTTGAACTGGCCATTTCAATCTAATGTCAATTCATCATCTTTATTTTCTTTTTTATGAATCAACTTGATGGGATTCACACATCCAATTAAGACCACAGAAGAGCCAAAGAGGAGTATGAAACAAGAATAATAATAATTCATGTTTCAAATGTCTCATACCTTTCAAT
>JANJYP010250700.1:0-11062 GCA_024605115.1 Rastrelliger brachysoma | reverse complement strand
CGGCCACAGCTTCCTGTCAGTGGTCTCTAACCCTGGTGCTGGAGAACTACTGCCCTGCATGTTTTGGGTATCTCCAGCTCTAATACACTGGATTCTAATAATTTGCTCATGTTCAATCCCGTTGATGAGCTTCTGCTTCTTGATAACAATTCAGATTATTAAAATGAGGTGTGATCAAATGGGGAAATGCCTAAAACATGCAGTTCAGTAGCTCAGTAGCAGGAGCAGGGTTGAAGGTTGCAACAAGGGAAAATGTAATGTTACCATTTAAGCATCCCTGATTGAGCAAGCTGTTGCAGCAATTTAAACCAGAAAAGTTATTGGTTTATTCATTATCCCATTGATGCATTGCTAGGACGGGTGGAGCACTATGGTCACCTCTGTGCCCATCATTGGTGTAGATTACACGGTTCATGACATACGGATTTCAATGACATTCGCAAGTCTTAGCAAAATCCACACTCCGTGATTTAGAGACAACCTAAGTAAATGAGATCATGGCAAAGTCTGCATCATTTTCAATGAATCACACCTCTTTGATAAGGCCGCCTTCATTCCTGACTTGTGTGTGGTAGGTGTGTCAGAAGTCTGGATGGGAGAATCCATGGAAAGCGCTTGTAAAAAAAAAAAAAAGGACTTGCTCTGGGATGGGAGAATCGGCCCCTTACAATAAAACTTGTCAGCCTTTCTTTGCATCTGATTATACACACTTTGTCTTTCACAGATCAATGCAGATCTTGAGGCTTTTCAGAATCACATCACAACCATCCTAACCATCCTGACCTCCAACCAGACCCACCTCACTATGCATGTCATTTGGGCTCCCAGTCCGGCTGTGAGCTTGTGATGTGTTAATGGAACTTCAGACTATGCATATATGTTTTAGTTTTTGCCATTTTCTTTTAATAACTGTATTTAGATTTTAGCTGTTCAATTAGTATTGAATTTGATTTAGTTATATTCCTATAATGATCTACATGCACTTTGTTAAGTTTGTATTGAGGATCAATGATGAGTAAATGTTTAATAAAATGAATAACTGAAAAATAATTTACATACTATTAATTTACTCATCATTGATCCTCAATCTATCTACTGACTGTTATTTACATAGAACTTTTTCACTTATAAAACTATTAACAACATTGCTGCTCCATTAACAAAGGCTCCTCCTTGAATGCCTTGATGATGCTCCTTGTACTGGGAGGGAGCATGAGGGACAGCAACACACAGTGAGGACCATGTTATCGACCAGGAAGAAAACCAGTGTACTGTCCATAGGGATCAGGATAACGGTACATGATTGCCCACACACAGCAGCTGGGGATGACCAACTGATTTCCCTGCCCAAGGGCACCATGCTGCCAAAAGATTAAATGTCTGTAGGCCATATAGCGGCACTTCTGCTCCCTTGTTGGCCTAACTACCATCAAGACTTCCCTGTATTGCCTGTGAATGCGTAAGTTGCCTTCATCCAGACAGTACAGGGTGAAGTGTGGCAGCTGGCAGGCACAGAGGGTGGGTTCCTGGCCACAACATTTCCTCTCCAACGCTGTGGACATGTGCCTGAAATTCCCACAAGTACACCACGGCACCCCAGGCAGGTCAGCAGGTGTGGGGGGGGTACCATTCTGGGCTTAATACGGGGCACCTGTACTTCTCATGTGTAAGTGTTTGAAGGAGTTCCTGTACTTTTAATTTAGATTCTTTCTAATTCATTTAAGTTTTTAACTTTAAATTTCAGCTCAGTGAAGCACATTAAGCATCGACACTTATGTTACGTTTCTTGTAGAATTGTACTTCAAATATAGAAATTTATGTTGACAAGATTGTTAATTAATCATTTACAAATCAATATTGCCTATATACATTGAATGCAATGCAGTCAAAAATTTGGGTGCACCTAACTTTTGTGTTGGAGCAGCTAAGAAAAAAAAGAGTTAAGCGCACCAGTGCAACCAGTGCAAAAACTGAGTCCCGTAAACTGTTGAATGTATATATTTTTCTAAATTAGTTTTTTAGCTGTTCCTAAATGATACTAAACCATGAATTTTACTGTTAAACTTCAAATTTTGGCTATTCTTTTTCAAATCTCTCAAATTCCACTAATTTGTGGAAGAAATATATATTTAATTCCTTGGGTACTCATTTAAAAATTATGAAATAAATATCAACTATCCAAATATTTGTCTGAGCCACAGATCTATGTTGATAGATATATACATTAATATGTTCAGCGGGATGAAGCTTGGCTGAATATTTTTGCTCAACATAAACTAAGAGGTGCAGACAGCTCCTATGGCATTCTGCCTTTGATTGAATGCAATTATCCTCAAACTGAGCACAATTTTATTAAATGGCTTCTAAATGCATTCAGGTGAGTGTGCCGGGCTAAGTGGAGCTGGGCAGGTATGGCATGGAAAGCATCAGCTCTAGACCTGTCATCATTCTTCACACATCAAACACAACAAGCAGGCGGTCAAATCCCTACTAGTAGAGAATGAGACTATAATTGCCCTGAATGACTTTAAACTCTGGGATCAACTTGAAATAGTTCCCTGCATTACATGCTCCCAGGGGAAAGACAGGAAAGTATGATCAAGATTAAAGTCTTCTCTTCTCCTCACCTCATAGCCAAACTGCAGTTCGTCAGATGTCAGCATGATGATGTCATCATCAATTGCCAGCACAGCTTCTGTCTCGATCTCATCGTAGGGGAAAAAGCGGTTACTCAGCTTGTTCTCTTTGGTTCGCACAACTTTAAGCGGAACACCAATCTTTGGCCAGAGAGACTCTACCAAAAGAAAACAACAAAATAACCCATTACATTTCTAGCTTTTCCCATATATCCTCCTATCTCACATTTCATACATTACATACTTATTTATCTCTATTGACCTTGTTCATTATTATAGTTGAGTAGTGTGTCATTCTGATGTTTATGACTGTTAAGGCAGTGTGATATGAATTCATGGGTTGGAATAGGGTGGGAGAAGGATTGAAGGGGACTTTCCTTTTTGTTTTTTTTTTTTAAATGGACCTTGTTAAAAATGTGCAATTATGTAAAGTTGCCAGAAAAAAAACAAAAACAAAACCATGTAATCTGCTTTTCAAAGCAATTATATGCCCTGGAAGTTTAATAAATGAAAATCAATCAATCAGTACCACTTTCAAACAAAAATGCTTTTTTTCAAGCTTTTCAGATATGAATATTAGCCGTTTTTATTTCTTTGGAAGGCATCACCAAATGTGATGCGCAATTTTCACTATCATATGACATTTAATTAACAAAGAATTAAACTAGATTTCTTGCAGGTTAGCTGATAAAGAAATGAGCTCTTGTATACAATATGTAGTACTGGACAGTAAAGTTCAGCTTTTTGGTATATTCTACAGAAATTGAGCAAATTTATAAATATGGCTGCTATCAGTGCTCAAAGATGGGTGAAAATTTATGATGTCATTCACCACTGACAGATATTTGAAGCCTATCCTGGCAGCGGAAAACAGCGTTCTGGGAGTTTAACTTCACTCAATAGCTTGTATTGCCGTGCTAACCTCAAGCACGTGCAAATCTAACCACACTACGATTCTTCATGAAGCAGATCAACAAAGCCTTTTTTTCAAGGGAACATTTCAAAGACGTTGGGCAGTGTCCATGGCACGGACTATGGCACAGACGGATCACACAGACTGTGTCCCCTCATTAATGCTGTAACTAGGGCCTGGCAGACCATAAGAGGAGCTCCAGGTCTGCCTAACCACGTTAGAGGACTCCTGTCAAAAGCTATTGTCGGGAAACTGCTATGTTAATGCACCCAGAGTTTCTTCTTTCACTCTATCTATGTTCCTGTCAGCCCTTCTTCCATTTCCATAGTTGGAAAGAGACAGCAGGAGTGGCGGAATTTTAGGTTATTATCTAAATTCAACCTCATCTTGGCATAAGTCAAGATGTACAAACAGGTAAACCTACAACTTAACTCCTTTGTGCAGTGCAGTAATCATCCTCCCTCCCCCACCCACATAAAAAGAACAAACACTGAAAGCAAGACAAGACAATCTGATAAGAGTTTGAAAAACTGCTACAAAGAAGAACTACAGAAAAAGAGATAATATTGGACAACAAAAATATGTTTTCCTTGGTCAGTATCTTCCTATAAAATAAAAAAACATGGGCTGAAGCAAAAACAGCAGCTTGTAAACACATCAGATCAAGGCTCAGTGCGAATGAGAAAGAAATCTTCCCTCATATTGAGCTGAGCCCCATGAGTCTGACCTGTCAACGGCCCCTTGTTAATTCTAATGGGTCACAAAGCTCCAGCCAGGCGCCGCTGACGCCTCTAATGAAAAGGCAACTCACAGCCACGAGGGAGCACTTCAAAGTCATCTCACTTCTTCATTACATTAGCCAACTCTTACAGTAGCAGGACCGATTTAATTCTTGGTCTAGAATGGTCTGAGTTAAGCCATCAGTGGGGTAAAGGCGTAGGTTAATGGTTATGTACTTAATTGCCATTTGATGATTAGAGCGCAAGGTGCATTAAATAAAGAATAAGAGCTTATTCTGACATCTCTGACTGACTTAAACTGATGAAGTCAGGACCATGAAAGACAGAAAAAAAGAGACATAAAAGTAATAACACTCTGTCGTCAGTCATGCCTGAGACCTGCTGGTGTCTTTAGATTATATTTACACAAAAACGCATTATGCTTAGTGTTAAGCTGAGTACTGAATATAATCAGTTGTTCAGTTATCACTTATTATTCTGTTACTTGTTTTCAGTTGGAGGGTTACCAAGCTGCTCCACACTTTCTTCAACCCTCTGTGAAACATAGAGCCAGAGCACTGTGGCTCAAGCAGTGAGCGTGTCCTGACAGCATTTATTCTGTAGAGATGAAATTTGGCTGCTTTCTCTATTATCAGCATACATCATCTGTTAGGCATCAGAGGCTAGACTCTGGGACTTAAAAACCACTACGGCATCAACACCTAGACTCACAACTTGTTAGCAAAGCAGGTGTCACAGAGGGACAAAAGTGATTTGTGAACACAAATTAGTAAATCACTCACTTAACACTCAATGTTACTGGACTGTAGAGGTGACATTACAGGAAATTATAACACATTAGATTTAGCTGGGTGTACTAGATTGTGTATACGACTTCATCCTGTAAAATGCTTCATAAAATTAAAAGTGTACTCACCCTCAGGAGGACTCTTGTTCTGGTTATTCCACACAACCAGCAGCTTAGCCAAGCTAGGCACCTTGGAGATTTCTGTGATGACCCGGAAGAGACTCTCAACACGATCGTAGGTGAGCACCACTGCTGTGAACCCAGGGGCTCTTGGTGGGATAAGTGGCAAGAACAGAGGGCTGTTCACACTTGACCACTTCTGCACAAGACAGAAAACAAAGACAAATAAAAGCAGATTAAGCTTTACACATCCTTTTCTCTTCCACTGGAAACTACTGTATAGCTAAGCTGTGCATCTTTTGTGTCACCCTGATCTGTCACATTTTCCATGATTTAATGCACTGTAAGAGTGCTTCACTGGACAGTGAGGTCACCTGCAATAATTTCCAGATGATGTTTTTTATTATGGAGCAAGAATCATCCAATAATGTCTCTTGGGGTCTAACAGAGGCAGAGCAAAGCATGCCAAAAACATCCAGTCACACATTGGCCCAGAATGCCACATAAACTTTACAGAAGCAGCAGTTCATGACAAAAAAAAGGCTAAAAAGAGTTTTCAATTGGACTGGCTGACTTCTCTCAAAAGTGTGCACATCTTTGGATGTTACTATAATGAGCAAAACTCTTTTAAGAACCAAGAGAGAAGAGTGGGGAAGGGAAGAGGAAACAGAAAAGGTGGAAAACACTGTCATATAATGAACAGTGGCTGCCCATCATCAATGTGGAAGTTTGCTTTTCATTCATTGTCCCCCATTAAAATGGTCTGTAAACCCTGGGGGCCTCACTGACTCCAGCTTAGATCAAGTGACACTAATAAACAAAGGAAACCAAAAGAGAAGTTTATAATGTTATGATATGTGTGTACTAAACTGGAAATTACTAAAAGTTATTTGGACTGGACAGTTAGTACTAGTAAGAAATAAAGTAACAATGGTGTATGTTTTCATTCTTTTAAATTTTCATGTAAACACTAGCAAGTCAAGGAGCATCAAGGCACACACTTGATGAAACTTCAGTCTCCCAAAATGTTCTGCCCATGGTTATGGTGACTATCAGTCTGAGTCAGAAGGGCAAAAAGACCTGATCTAACACAATACGTTTGTGGGCTTCTTGAAGCACAAATAAAGCTTGTTTCTCCTCTGGTCCCAGGTGGCCACAAATGCACACTGGCTCCTTCCATAGCATCAACACAAGTCTGACAACACAGACACAGTCTCTGCCTTTTACACGACATCCGTCACTTCTCCACCAATAAAAAGTCACTTTACTGGCAAGTGGAAACTTCCCTGTGGTCGTTCTCACATTGTCAAACAAGCTGAGAGGGAAATAATTAAACTAACACATATACGCAGCACAGAGATGCATAAAAATCAGAATAAAAGAGGCAGAGACCACTGAAGTTAAATTTGTCAAACCTAAAGAATTAGATGAAAAGAAAGCCACAGCTCAATATGTCACTAACAGATCTAAAGGAGTTAAGTAGGCTTTTTTTTAACTTGCACTAAAAAGAATTTTATATGGTTATTTGAAGTGCTTGATTGGTTCTTCATTTATCTGAAACACTTGAAAACCTTTGAAAAGATACTGAAAACGAGCAAATAAGCACTGTATTCAAGAAACATATTCAAAATAGCTTCATCAGCCAAGAGATACTCACAGTAAAACAAGTTTTTATATTCAATATTATGTGTTATCAAACAGGTGAAAAGCTTTAGTAGGTCTGATCTGGTCTTTCAATTTATTGCTTAATGAGGCAAACAACAAACTTTCAACACAAGATGTGTAAAAGTCTGCAAGTATGAGAACATGAATGTTTTATCAATATTTTGGTTCCTTTGGCGCCCCCCTAAGATTACAGGGAAAAATCCCTGCAAACAGATTTCTGAACTGTGCCTTCAGATTCACAATCCGTGTGTATGGATTACATGCTTTCTGTTGTTCTCTAGCTAATGGACTGTAATAACCAATCTAAAAATCTGGCAAATTTCAAAGTCTGAGATGCCTCTACCTTACAAGTATGCCCACTGCATAAAACTACACAAAAAACAGCTTGTCTTTTATTCAGAAAACTCCCTCCGAAAAGCACCAGCAATTGTTGGAAATGTGCTTTCAATTACCGGCCTGAAGACTACAGGAGGTGGTGGTGGCAGTGGTGGGGTCTCTGCCTGATTTATTTAGTGCTCTGTTCAAGTTCTTCTCACCATTCATTCACTGAATCCATCGAGAAAACACTTCATCTCCCATCTGAGGAAGGAATGGTCTAAGGTCTGCACCCCGACACAATTAACCTCCAGGTCTGGATCAACCTTGAGACCTGAGTGATGCTGATATATTACACAAAGGTTGAATACTCTCTGACCAAACATTTTGGCATGATAGTGCAAACTGAAGAGGAAATACTGATTAACAAGCTACCTGTACAAAAGAAAACAAAACAACTGTGGTTTAGATTGAGCAGCTACCTGTCTGGAAACACATTCATCCCGCATAACTGTCTGGATTTGAGCAACCCTGGCTTCCCAAATACTTACAACACCTGCCAGAGTGTTCTTGTTGACACCAACACAACCTGATTGTGAGTGCCACCTTTTTAAATAATAGAATATAAGTGTGTCTGTTTATAATGATGCTAACACAGACTACTATGTAACATCAACAGACATTTTCTCACATGCGTGCACCTCTAGCCCACAGGCAGAAGACAGAGGAGACTATGGATCAGACTGGGCTGATTAACAACTCCTAAGAGATGGTTGCACAGCCAAGCTGTCTGCAGCCACAAACTCCCACAACCACAGGGATGCCACACACACACACACACAGAATTCCCTTTACAGACACAGTGACTCAGACATGCAGGAACTTATTTTTCACCACAACGGAGGCATCATCCTAGAGCCGAACTGCTGACACAAACTGCTTGCCTCAGAGCCAGTTGGGTCTATACCAAATTGTGAAGCACTACATGTGTGGTGCTTCTGAAAGAAGAAGGCATCTCCTATCACTTTGCAACAGAAGCTTTAATTTACAATGCACAGGAGAGTCGGGAGGCTTATGTGGCACTGTGAGGGTCTGTAAAGTCAAAGCTCTTTTCTGGACAGGTGGCATCTGAACACTGGGAAAACTTTTAGGAATACAACTGCATAAACTCTACAGAATATAGTTGTATTTTGGAAGGGAGCGGCCCTCAGGATAAATTGATTAAAAAAGATTGGACACATTGAAACAGATTACAATAATGATAGACAAATCTTAAAAGTAAGAGACAAAATGCATGTCAACATCAGGTCTACACAATTACATACCACTATAGGTGGATTGTTCCACTGCTCATATGTACGTGCAGCATACGGGTAGATGCGGTCATTGATGATCTGCAGTGTTGTCAATCCAATTGCCTTCATGGAGCTGAAGTAGGCCTCCCAGAACCAGCGTGCCTATGAACAAATGAAACAGAACTTTTAAAGTGTACCCATACAAACACTTTTTTTTTATATCGATTATAAAAACAACATATTTGAAAGATCAGTTCCACTAGATACCACCAAATTGTACACACTGGACTTATAAGATTTCATTAAAATTTAACAATAATCATTCATTTGTAGACATGTTGGTTTTGCTTATAAAACAGAACTCTTTGAAACAATGCATAATGGCTATTGTGACAGATAACATCAGTGTGAAGTTATGACTGTAAAATCCAGATTTTTTCCTCCGGTCTTTAAAGACAGTTATGCAGGCCTCCCCAGCCTTGTGACCTTCAACTATTCTTCTTAAGCGCTCTGAAATCTCACTTGACTGTGCCTGTTTTACTTCAACAGATCTCTGATGTGAAAAGCAGACTTCAATGATAACTGAACTCTCAACTCTGCTACAAACTCATCAATATCATTATCACATCAGCTGGATATCCCACTCCCAACTGCCTTCATTTGAAGTTTGTTTCACAAAGTTTTTTCAGCCAAGATAAAAAAAAAAACATGAATAAGAATACCAGCTTTACATATGTTCTGTTTTTTATGAAATAAAAACTATTTTTATGTATATAAAGTGTGAATGAACAATGAACTGATCAGTCTGGAGTAAATCTACAGACCATGACATATCTGTCGAGCCTCCTTGCCTCCTGCAGGTCCTGTCCCTTTACTTCTATTCTATTAAGAGGAGAGAGAACCCTATAATAGTTAATGAAGCTTCAAACAACACTGTCTCCTGCCAGGAGACACCATGCTACACTGACCCGACTCTACCCCACCAGTTCCTAAATGACCCACATTTCCGGGGTATAGGATGTGAATATTTGTGTGTCTTGTCTTCCTCAAATAATGCACCAGTGTGTATTAATGTCTAATGTGTTTGTTAAAGCACAGCAGCCTGTAGTAGCATATGATCAGGTGACCATTCCCTTTAAACCCCCATGATATGGCACGCAGCCTTGTACAACAACTCAGAAACAGCATTTATTTTTAAAGAAGGGTGAGAAGAATCCAAAAAGACTTTCTAATCTCAGAGGGGAATCCCAGCAGCCCATAAATCAGCCAGTGATGAAAGTTTCTTTTCCGACTGGTAGGAGGCAGAAAGCAAACTGTGCTGGCTCAAGGGCCCCTCCCATTGCTATCCTATCACCCTCCACCCTCTCCCAGCGCTTGCAGAAATTTTTATGAGCAGGGAAGAAGAGACATGGTTGCAAGGGAGTAAGACAAACCCGTGCTCAACCTCTGGGTTGTATCCCGTCTAGAAACATAATCTATGCTTCCTTTGATCTACAGACAAAAAAAGACCTACCATGAGTTAATCACAATTTATCTGAACAATACAACGAATATAATGTAAACAATGTATTAACCTACCTTTTGCTGAGATGTAAAGCAAACAATCTAAAGAGGTACAGATTCAACCAAGACAATATTAAAACTTAATATGATATTATTGTTTGTTTTTTTAATACAGACCAAGACTGACTGAAAACCAAACTGACATGTGCCTCCCTGTCAAATATCCTCACAACTTAAGCCTAGTTTATGCTTCTCTGTTGATATGACACAAACGGCTACACTTTGCCTCGGTACGGTCACGGACCTTTCCAAGTTCTGCATCGAGGTTGTATGTGCCGTGGAGTAATTCACTGCCATAATGCTAGGGGGCATTGAGTTTCTGAAGGATCTGTCTTGAAATCGCATGAACTCGTTGGTGGAGTGTTTACTTCTGTGAATGTCTTTGTCATTTTTGGAGGAAGACTTGTAAAGATGGTTGTGTGACCTCTTTGATGTGGCGCTCCTGATCTAAACTGACCTTAGATAAAGAAGCACAACTCTTCTACTATCAGTGACCTACAGCTCACCATCCACAATAGAAGGCCATACTTCACAGTACAAATCAATTTATTAATTTTGGCTGGCAAAAAATCTGGTCAGAAGGTCCATCAGCTACAGGTAAGTTACAAAATTAATTCTGGACCATGCTAATAAACACGCCGCCCACAGGGTGTAAATCAAACAAGAGTACAACTGCAGACCAACTGGCTTCATGTGAGATAACACAGCCTTGGTAATAGTGAGCCCTGTAGTTTCCTGAATTTCAGACAATAAAGATCACGTTACACCGGCGACATTATGGTACAGCACTGTGTTCTGTTCCAAATCAATGCCTTCAAATTTAACTTTAATGATAAGATGCAACATATAGGGCTAGGGAGAGTTGACAGACTTGATAAGGGGCCGATGCTCCCATGCGTGTAAAAGGAAAAAGGTGCGCAGCTGCACGCTTTTTGTCTGCACGGATTCTGCCACTGACTTCAGTCTGCAACTTAAGCACCTTCACTTGAGGTGCGCACTCTGGGTGGAGCAACCCTGAAATGTGGGAG
>JANJYP010250672.1:0-14827 GCA_024605115.1 Rastrelliger brachysoma | reverse complement strand
AAAGAGGCTGTGAGATTAGGATTACTTCTCAGCTTGATATGTTTGCCACTCTCCCTCTGACACAGCTGTGTTTGTCAGGAATGCAGACGGCGTCAATGCACAAAGGAGAGAACAGTCTTTGGTGTTTTTCTTTTTTTCTCTGCAACCTGTGCCCTCTGCTTTTAAAGGGTACAGAACAGTGCAGGAGGCTCACAGCTGGAGTTAAAATGATCAGATCAATGCCTTCAATGCTAATCAATGTTGCCATGTGTGGTTTGATATTAAAACATTTGCATATGCTCAGTGCTGATTATTTCACACAGCGTCATCCCACCTACTGTGTATTTATATGCTTATATGCTTACCTTGTTGGGCTGGACTGCTCTCCTCAGATTTTCCATCCATTTGTCTCTCTCGGCTGATGAACGGCAAGAAAAGCATTTGCTTCCTGAGGAGGTGGTGACCTACCGCAGAGGGGAAATCAATGCTTCAATAATAAAACCTTGTGCCAAACAATGTCAGAGCTTAAGTGGACAGAAACTGTTTTTTAAACTTTGTAGATATAATAAAGATAAAAATGCTCATCAACAACACACACACACACACACACACACACACACACACACACACACACACACACACACACACACACACAATAGTGGATATGAGGAGACTGAAGATGACTTGGCAGTGTTCAGGAATGACTGAGTGGTGTTAATGGACAGATGAGACAGATGAGTGCTTGGCAGGATGGGTGATAATTTAAAAAAATGCAGAGAAAGAACAGAGGGCAGAAAGCAGCATAGAGACACAGAATGATGTAATGAGCATGATAATAGTGGAAATTTATGCTGTCTACAGTAGACAGTGTAGGATAAAAAGCATTTAGTGATTTCTCTCTCCCTGAGGCTCCCAAAGGCTCTGGACTGTGGCTGACAACTACAGCTGCAAACATGTGTGCTTGTATACACATCATGCTTATAGTAATTAGAAGCAATGTCTTTCATAATCTGTTGGAAATTACTCCACTTCACTGACAATCACTGGGATACATCAGTTTCCACACAGCTAGCGTCAGTGCAAATTACTCATTGTACTTCCATTTACTATCTACAACAGGGCAATGTCAGCCAGAGCTAACCACTGGCTCATGCTTCTGTGCTTGTTAATAACAGTAGCAAAATAGTAGTTTTACTTGTACTGCAGTGTACTGAAGTATATATTGGCAATGGATTTAATGTGAGGGGCCAAACCAACAATGAACAGATCCTACTTAAAATTATTGTGTGTGCATCCAAAACTTGATGTATCTAATACCTCTATGACCTCCATTGTTGTCCAAAAAACTACTAAAACAATATTAACTATTAAAACAGTACAACATGTGCATTGTGGATTTCTCAGTAAACTTTAGTGCAAAGTCAAGAGGGGGTGATATGTAGCAAAACAACGTAGCAAAGCACTGTAAACAGAATTAAGTAGTAGCGTCTGCCCTACACAGAACTACTCTCCAGAGAGTGAAAATGTTATGTAGTTATTACTCTTTGGGGCCGTCTCTAAACAGACTACCGTAACTATAGTATCAGGCTTTGGATACACACACATACACACAGTACTTTTAAGTAGGATCAATTCACTGCTGGTTTGGCTGTGCACATGAGATTTGTTACCAATAAGAAAAATATAAAAATATACCACCCTTATCATTTAGGTAAAGGAAATATTCTTCCACTACTGCCTAAGTCTCAGCCAGTGTTGCTATGGTGAAAGGGCCAGACAGAGGAGCAAATAGGAGCTATAGCAAATTAAAAATGCTTTGTTGTTCCCCTTGGGAACTAATCACAGCATCACAGCTTCATCCAAAAATTAACCCAGAATCAAAAAGCAAACTAATGTTAACTGCTGAATGTTTTATCAGGTGTCTACAAAGCATAATCATTACCTCCTGTTAGGCATTAGTGATACATGCAGCCACACTCAACAGCGACAGCAGAAAAAGCTTTAAACACAACACTGACATATTATCTCTTTCTTTAATTGTGGTCACAATTGCCTATTAATATACCCACCAGATATGGAAAAAAAAACGTTATCATTTGAAGTGGAGTGTCTATCCACTCATTTCAAGTCTAATATTCAGTCTTCTTCCAGCTGTCTTTTGGTCTCCACCCATTCCTGTAGGAAATATGTGGCTCATTCTCAGCTAAGTGCTGCTCAAGTGGATTTTTGATGATTCTGCTGCTGTATTCAGCAGGTCACCAAAACAATGAGCTGAAATCAATGTAAAGATGTAGGGTTACAATAATTCTCTGTGGGTTTGTTAAGATGGAGAATCCCTTTCACATTACACTGTCATTTGACCCATTGTTAAAACAAAAATATTGACTGGGACAGCTTTATGCTTGGAGGCTAGATGCTTCTGATGCCTGAAATAACTCCTACTTGTGCTTTAATGGAGGTCTGTATTGGGAATGCTCTGTAAGACTGTGGATAATGAGTGGCTGTGTCTGCATGCACTCTACAGTATGTATGTTTACACCACCTCACCTCAAAGCAGTAGTCCTGCCCGAGGATGCTGCTGTGAACAGGCTTGATGATAACCTCGTCCTCCATACTTAGGTCCAGGGCTTCCACAGCGCTACTGGGGCTGAGCAATGACTCATGGGAGCGAGACTCCTTCAGCCTTGGCATCAGATGAGATCTAGAAGTGGAGAAAGGGAGAGAAGAAGAGGGAGATAAGTGAGTCACCCTGCAGAGTCTGAGTGGAGAGAGTGAGAGAGGGGAAGCATATGCACTGTGCATATTAGCGGGCGTTCATAGCGAGTGTGAAGGGAGAAAGTGTGAGGATGACGAGGAGAGAATGCTTGACTTGCCTCTAAGTCAGCGAGACCTCAGCATGACAAGCCCGCACACTTTATCAGCACATGTTCATGCACTCACTTCTAAGCTCACTAATGGATGCTTTGTGACATCTCATTCACAACTTGAAACATCAATGAGTGAATGACAAAGCATGAAAGATTTGAATCAAGCTGTGCTGCAAACTGATGCAGTGGAACCACTATAAATGGGAAGCAATTCGTATCATTGATTATCAGGTCAGGCTTGGCCGATTTCCATATTGTGATAATGGCCAAGTGCTTCGTAGTGATAAACCACTTGCTATCTGTTTCGTGGAGCGTGATTCAACAAACACACATCACACAAACAGCACTGTTCTCATAACACTGTCAACTCTTCTCCATTTAACTATGACAGGAGCTCAGAGTGCACCTCAGGAAGTGTTAAATATTCTGATGAAAAACACAGCCATGGAGCATGATTCTCTGCCATTTTTAGCCAGAGAAGATTAGGAGACAAAGTAAAGAGCTTTCCGCTGTTTGCTGTGTTTGATGTCGCCCTACTTTCTGTTTTTATAAGAGTTAGAGTGAGCTAGTGTCACAAAGAAAGAGCAAATGTCTCCATGCAGTGTACACTTGCTGGGGAACATGTGCAATCTAATGCAGGGTGGTGGTGGTGGTGAATTTAATTGAAAAGAGTTCCTAATATTTTGTCCACTCCAAAAATATTAGGAGGACCTTTCAATATAATGCACTCCAGTCCACTACCACCTACTATGACCTCAATAATAAACATAAAGTTGAGTAAACAGAAACTGAAAATGAATGAGCTTCATAAAAGTAGAATTTATGGCAGGGCTGCCCTTTTGGATTGCATTACATAACGTTCCTAATGAAGTGCCCAGTGAGTTTATCTACATTTTATATTTTTAACCATCAAAAATCCCCAGTTAGTCTGAAGATTAAAGGGTAATTCTGGTGATTATGGACATTTTTGTAATTGTACAAAACCAAACTACTGTAACATGAATGAATTGATCCTACTTCCAATACTTGATATATATTATTCCTCAGTGTTGAATAACACATGGCTCTGAAGACCTATAACAAACAGTTATGCTTTCATTCTCAGGAGAGTTGTTCCTTGTAAAGCAGATTACACTGCACATGCAAAACAATGTGACACTATTTTGCTAGCATGTTGTGCTACACATCATAATCTCTGACATTGAACTGCTGCTCTATCTACAACATCTACAATTTAATACAATATCAAGAGATTCTGATATGTAGCACAACACCATTATTAGTCTTTGGACTTTGTGACTAATATTCAGAGCTGTGGTCACACAATGAGTCAGTGTGATTCACTGACAAGCTTTTAACAGTTTTTCACTAACAACAGATGTCTAATGTAAAGAGGAATAACATGTACTGTATCAGGCTTACTTACACAATACATAAGTAGGATCAGTTTATTGTTGGTTTGGCTCTGCACATGAGATTATACGGAAAATTACCAGCCAACACACCCTAAGGAGAACTATAAGTAAGTCATCTTAAGCCACATACAGTGTCAAATACCAGACCTCAGTACTCTTGTGTTTCCATAAACCATCAACCTTACTCGTCGTCCAGTCAGCCTCACAGTGATAAGAGGATCAAAAGCTAAATATACTAGTGGGGGATGTAAGCAGCGACATAAACATTGCCCCCTGACACTCACACACTGGCAGGATGAAGAAGACAGGGGGTCAACCACTAGTGTAATGACTGGGAAAGTTATTTTAATAATGTCCTCTATGGAGGGCTTACACACTAATCCTATGTATGCGTGTGAGCTTGTGTGAGTGTGTGCACTGTACATCTTTTCTATGGACTAAAAGAAGAGCATTCCAGGAAAAAAAATGCAGCAGGCTTAATGAAAGATTAACAACCGCGAGCAATCCTTTGTACAGTCATCCAGCTTTATTGTCAAATCTTCCGTCTGATCTGGAAAAGACAATGATCTAAACTCTCTCTCCCTTGTATTTCTTGCTCACACACTCACACACACAGGCATATTCCAAAGCACAGCTGCAGAGGAAGCGTCTTTGCACCTAGATCTGCTTTGTGATTGGCTGACTGGGTACTGGGCAGAACAGAGAATGAGTCAAGTGAGCAGAGAGGAGCGGAAACAGGGGCTTTTTGGTGGGTTGTGCTATTTGAAACAGGAAGGGTTGAGAACTTAGTCCACGGTCCACATAATGATATTTTTACATCTTACAAACAGACTTAATGAAGAAAATATTTGTACAAAATAAGCTCAGGCATGGGTTGCACCACCTGGTTTTTGTTAAGACCAATTTTTATAATGAATTGCACCAACCAAACTTAAACCTACTCTTAACTACGCCCAGTCTTAGTAATGCTCACCCTTTTGAACGCCCAAGAGACAACAGTATGACTACTGCCTAGCTGCACGTGTTGCTAGGATACATTGTTAACAATCTCCCGCTGTCTTGCTAATTTGTAGCTAATCATTTCTAATTTATGGCAACGTTATGGAGGATCAAAGAAAAAGAAAAGGCAATTTCACAGACATCGAGATAAGAAAATTAATAGAGCTGTACAGCCAACACGAGAAAACACCGACTGCCAAGTAGGTCCAACAAAATAACAAATAAAGACTTGGAGATAAATAATAGAGGCCATAAATAATTGTTCCTACTCAGGCAGCTTCGGTTTGCAAAACAATATACAGAAAAATGAGTAGACCTGCTGAGTATGGCATGATTTTGACTTCCCGCTTCTCCTAAATTGGTCTCAGTAAATGGTCTTAGCAAGAATAAGTCAGAAGCCTAAATGATCTAAAAAGAAAATCCTAAAAGCCCCTGCAGATCAGAAACAGTTTAAGACAAGGTACTGACAGGTTTAATCCAAGAGTTTCTTTCAATATGTTAAAATATTTCCAAAAAGCTACAATAAATGTTATTAGACATTTTAATTAACTTGTGGCGCATTTCAGATATTTACCTACACCTACTAGGAAGCATATAAACATTTTTTTAAGTGAAAAAGGGCTGGGCAATGCTGCCAGTGTGGCTTCCAATAGCAGGTCCTCTAGGGTAATATCCTGCATGTTGTACAGAGAAATTGCAACAGGAACAGGAATGCAATCTTAAAAAATGAAAATATTTTATTATTCTATTATGATTCTTTTTCTTTCAGCATATCGTATTATAAGAACATTAGTGTCAGTGAAAATGGCGAGAGACTTTCAAAGTACGAACTGATGAATAATAATGCTGCCTTTCATCTGTATGGCAGTGTATTAAACTGTACTGTAACGTGTAATTTACAGCCTTTGGTAGGAGACTTTATAATGATGACAATGAGAGACTGTCTGGCGTGTGAAATCTGCTCATAACTTCTGTATCAGCCTTTCTGTCACACTGTACATGTCAGCTGCCACAAATAACAACTGGCATTACAAGAAGGGCTTGCTGTTCTCGTCTCCTCATTTCTCCACTCTTTGGTTCCCTTCCCCCAGCATTTTCTATTCTCAGTAAAAGTCATTCTTTGTCCTTGACAATCCTTCAATACTCCCTGCCTCCATTTTTCTCCTGTCCTCTATTTCTCTCATTCACTGTTTACCTGCGGTGGGGGGTCCAGTTTATGTTAGGTGGATTCTTTGGTGTACTTCTCTCCATCCTGGTCTCTACTCCTTCACTGTTCTGTTTATCTCTCGTTCTCTGTTTATCTCCCTACTCCTCTCTTGGCCATCGATCAATCTATCCCACTTCATCTTCTGGACTTCATTCAGGCAACCTAAATATTTTAAATGCTATATAGGAGATAGAGAGGCATCTGACAGTTTAGCCTTCCAGTAGCATCTGTACACAGACTGAACCATATACATCCCTGTAGTGAAATACATAATTGAAAAGGTCAGGTCATGAACAACAGTCTTTGTAAAGACCTTGTCAGAATTACAGCAGATGTTGCAAAGAGCACTGTACTGTATCGATAACGCCTCATGTTTAGACACATGAAACACTGCTTGTGTGAGTGTATATTTGCGTTTTTTTTTTCATTTTCCATTACAATTAATGAAATTTCAGCAAGATAAGTGTGAACTGGTGCGTGTTTCCATTAGGCATATTTATGTAAATACATTTGAAAAGATGTGACAAGGTTACATAATTAATGTAGCACTAGTAACATTATGGTATTTCATCACTGCTTCTCACAGAAACAGCATTTGCAGTTGTGCTGTTTTTATCAGTAATAGTGACAGTTAAAGATGTTCCTGTCAGCCTTCATAACATGTTTCTTTTCAGTATGTCAACTTTTAAACATTAGTTCACTGCACAATATTTTGTTGCAACATTTCTATGAATATCACATAATTCTGCCACTGCTTGTCCTGTAACTTCTGAAACGAGGAGTGATGAGTTGTGAAAACACCCTCCATAACTCTTTGAAAGCAACACACAGCAACACAGTTAAATAAAGAAGATCTATATCAGTGTTGCTAAGTTATTTTTTACATTTTAGATTTTCATCATTTAAACACTTAATTGGCCGCCGATTTGGCAAACATTCACCATTTTGGAATGCATGTCACTGCATTAGTCCAAATCCTATCAGCACAGTCTGAGAAGTTGACGCACTGTGCCCTGCTAAGGTTCAATAGAAATTCAGTTAGGAGTAAGTGCCGGGAGAGCAGAGTAGAGTAATGGATTCTGAGTGTGTCTGGACTGCACCCAGTGAGCTTTGTCTCTGCATCCCGTAAAAAGAGTTCATCTGATAGCCTGTCTGGGATCTGATATAGTCTGAGACCTCAGGCCTATATAGGCGTCAGAGCACTTAGACTTCTAACATACTGACTTGTTGGCTAGCTGGCTGCACCACAGGGGACTATGCTTGTACTGATAGTCCAAGATAGGTTGACTTAATGTACTGCAAATCCAAATAACAATGTTTTGAAACTCTACATCCTACAGTTTGCATTGTTTCACTACAATCACATGCACTACGACGACAACACACTAAAGTCCATGTGAAGTGGTGCTAATCTTTACATAGGGAATAATACCTTCTTTGTTTTGCGTTACTGTGATGAAACACAAAAAACTAACCCGATATCCAAAGCTAAAGCTTCACAACCTAAAAACAAAATCAAGTGTTAGCATTAAGAGTTAAGTGGTATGATGAAGTCCTCTTCTTAACACTGTTTACTGTGGTTATTGCCCTGCACAGTGTTTACACGGCCTTCTGCTTTGCCTTCAGACCGGCATTTACACCAATCAATACACTTTCCACTAGCACACTGGCAAAGCAATTACTTGTTAACTTTTGATCATCCATAATGCTCTCAACCACATAAAACACATGAAACACAAGAGTAAACACGAGGTAAAGTAGAAGGAGGCCGTCTGCACAATGAAATGTTACCTGCAAGGTCAATATATTTCAATAAAAATGTTGGAAAAATGATTTTTTGCTAGTAAACATTAAGGCGACATGTGCTACAAGAGGTGTTAGTGGGCAGGCATATCAATAAGTCAGAAGATAAATTAGTGCACTAACATTTATTTTGAGAACACCTAACTTATTCCTGAGGGGGTAAATTAAATTACTGTGTAGTGATCCACTTAAGACAAGACAGCCTGCAATATAGATATAATGTCATTTTAAATTAAGAGGAAAAGAAGTGAATAAATGAGTTGAGGAACACTATGAATGCAGATGACTACATACAAGGCTTGAGGGGTTCTTGGATAGATTGATGAGTATGAAAATGACGTGAATCATACACTGTGGGCTTCAGAGATGACAGACTGTCACCAGATCTCAACCCATTTTAACACCTATGGGAGAATTTGGAGTAATGTGTGAGACAGCACTCTCTACCATCATCATCATCAAAAATAAGGGGATATTTTTTGAGAAAATGGTGTTCCTCCCTCAAGAGGCACTAACTCAAGAGCCACTCAAGAATATGGAAGCAGTTACTAAGATGCTTTATTTTGGTTTTGTCTGAATATCTTTATCTTTTTAATTTTTTTTTCCAAAATACAAGCACAATCATGAATATCACAATGACAGTACTGGATAAAAATCTGGCCTTTATGAGCTTGGCAGCTAGGTGATTTGTAAAGAACTGTGGCACAGTGGATAGACGAGTGGATTGTTATACTATGCTTAGGGCGAGGTTGCAAAGTTTTCATCAAATTTGTCCTTGCAGCGTTCTAACAGCTGGCGTACCAAACCGCACCAAAAACACTCCAGCCAGCAACATCGAACACTATGTGAGCACCTGAGCCCTAACTCAAATATCAAAGCAGAAAACATCACAGTTAAGAGCAAAACACATACTGTGTGCAGACAATCACACAGTAATTGTTCAAGCTTGATTATGAAACACATGCACTGCAGAGACAGGCAACCGGACAAATAAGCCATTATTCATGCATCGGGTCTCACACAATGAAGTGTCCATTATTCCCACTGCTTTGTCGCTGACTCAGTGGAAAGGACCACAGGCTGCAATGAAACAGCTAAGTGTCTGTCACATTGCAGAGTATTCTGTCACAGGCCTGATCACTCATTTGATCAATGCAGATGTGGTTGGTGTTTCTCAGTGCTCTGCGTGAATAACAAGGCACTATCAACTCGGAGAGATATTTGCTGCGTATAGTCTCGGAATTGTTTTCTTCTGTATTTCAGCAAGACAATGGAGTCTTTGTTTTAGTAATTCTGTGAAAATATGTTTTTTTTGCATCAACATGCCATCTGGCGATTGTCACCTGCACTGCAGGGAACAGGCAGGTGATGGGTAGGGAGAGAATATAGACAACAAAAAAACAAATGTCTGGCCCATGGCGGTAGACAAAGAGTAGTAGTTGAGGAGGCGCAAAGGAAAAGAGACTAGGGGGATCCTGTCAGTTGCTGCTGGTGCAGAACAGTGGATGTGTGAGCTGAACCACTGACATGTGGCTACAAGCCTTGGAGCCCAAACACCAATCAGGTCAGCTAGAAGATTCAGTCAACAGAACAGCAGAGCAAACCTCATTCACTGTCAAAGTCAGACACACTACAGGATCTTGGAAAAGAATGGTCTCTGGAGACGAAGACAGGTTGGACGGGGAGCGAGTGAGCTGGAGATGCAGCAGCTAATGTGACAGCACTGCTACTGGTCCCTCTGCCAATAACCCCTAAGAGGAACATTTCCACACATCACATATACACTGACACTCTCAATCAAAAGCTCCCTTTCTGCTCATCCATCCGTGACTCCTGTGAGTCCTGATTGGTCAAACTGTATGCCTATGAAAGTGATAATGACAGCAAAAGGAAAAAAAAAAGCAAAAATATTCATTTAGACAGCTGGGCAACATAGATGAGTGGGCTCAGTTAAGACTATGTTGGTCCATATCTAGTGCATTAGTGCTTTGCTGCACCTGTGCTGGTTAACGGCTTTGCCTCTTTAGGCTCTTATAGTGCCAGTGGTCTAATGCACACAAGACAAAAGGGAGATTAGACTGGAAAGAAGGAAGAGAGAGACACTGCCCCAGGCATCACTGCACCAAACAAGAGAGAATAAAAACTGAAGCTATGGTGTGACCACTTATGTGTAGAAAACTAAGGGACCTATAGATGGGAGCACACATTAGCTCAAAGTATAGAGAGAATCCTTCACACAAAGACGGCCTTTCATTTACAGGGCGGAAGGAAGCTTTTAAAGGCAAGAATGAGACACATGCAAACACTCGCGCACACCCCTCCCCGCTAAAGAAACACACATACACAGGAAAGGAGGGGGGTTTTGCATTTAGTAACTCCTAAATGATCCAGGCTCCTTCCCTTTTTTAGGAGTCTGCAGGGATGCCTGACTCAGAGCACTGGCAGGCACACTACATTGTGGGAAAGCTTGGCTGGTAACTGAGATCAGGTGGTTGGAGAACAACTGTTGGAAGAGCTAACACAGTAACCGAGCCAGGCTGTCTGGTAACACACATACATATACACACACGGAGGCACAGCTTGATTACAGTGAGAACGCAGACTCCCTGCTAGGGCTGGGAGGTAATTCAGTGTAACATCTGCTAGGACACTCACTGCAGGGGACTGATACATAGCGCTGAAGAGCTGCCGTGGAGCGGGGACGGCTGGGATTGTGCTCTGAAGTCATGCGCTGAGAGAAAGAGAACAGGACAGCTGGCCGCACATACAACCACTGGATGCTGGAGATCACACTAGCAGCTGCAAAACATCGCATGCCGATTACCTGCGATGATCTGTGCGGAAAGTTACGTTTTTAACAGTTGTGATGATTTCATCAGAGTAATAATTTGTGCCAAGCTCTGCAGGATGTGACACATGTGGTAAATCCTTCTTAATCATCTTATTTCTCTTCTCAAGGGAGTTTTAAGACCGAAGAGTCAAAGGGTCATCAGAGCACATTAGGTAGCTTCTATGGTACAACAGACTTTATTACACCTAATGAACGTCTTCCTGGTGTTGTCTGTCCAAACACCAAAATGACAGAGAAATTATAATGAGGTCAAAGGTCACACTAATGAGTGACTCATTAGTAGCAGCTAAGGACAGAGGGCAAAGATTAAATGTCATACATCTGACTAATGGCCTTCTGGGAACTCAACAATACAGTATGATTGGTATATGGACAATTTAAACAGTGCACTTTATTATATGCGAGAAAATGCATGACTGATTGAAAGCAGCGTCATGAGTATGCACAGTTTGTTTTGGTTATACAGCCTGGTGGGATACTGTATCTCACAACTTTATGTCCCTGTTTGGCACAGTTTGCCGACTTACCTACGCAGGCACACACACACACACACACACACACACACACACACACACACACACACGCAAAGGCACATGACACTGCCAGAAATGGGAGTGACCAAAGAAAAAATACCACATAGAATGAAACAGTGTGCAGGTGTATCTGTGTGCTTTTTAAAATCACATTTTAGAAACTGTGTCACAGCAACGGCTCACATATGACAGATGAATAATTTATTGCACTGAAATGTCATACACAGTATTTACAGAGCAAACAAATATGTAAGTGCTTGCATCACAACAACGGCTTTAAAAGACTTTCAATAATACTTTCAGTATGTTCAGTTAGCCTCATACTAGTATAACAGTTTACACAAAAGGAGGACTGTGGACTTTGTCTAGGGCAGCAACAAATATATTTATTGTTAAAAAAAATGCCAATTACTGGGCTTTCTAAGGAACCCCAAGAAACCACAAAATATTAAATTGTATTGTATTATATTCAAATTGAGAAGATGAAACCAGAGAATTTGGCATTGATTAAAGTAGTTAATTGACTAATCACTGCAACTCTAATTTTGTCCTCTCTCATCAACTAACCTCATCTATTATCTTGAAATTGTGTTGGGAGTTTCTGGTCAGTATAGACCAGTATAAGGAACAATTGCAGTGATAAGCAACTTTTTCAATGTACATACAGGAAACCAAGACTGACTTTAAAACTTGTAACATTCCCTTTACACTGAATTCTATGCATCAATCTAATTTTGTTCTTTTTGGATGACTGAGCAGGAAAATTGAAAAGAGCTTTTCAGGGCACAAAAATTAATACCAGCCACCAGCCAAATGCTGATAAAATATGCGCTTGGCTGGTAGATTAGGTTCACTCACCAGCCAACAAAAAACAATGATAATCTATTAAGTGGTTGGTAAATTTTGAACATTCACTAGCCATTTGGCTGGTGGACAAAAAAGTTATTTTTGCACCCTGGAGCTTGAGTCCATTTTTTAAATCTCTGTCCCACATAACTTCATCACTAAAATTAATTATTAAGCAATTTATCAGCTGGAGGAAATGTCTGCATGGTCTTTTCTGTATATATGAACTTGAAAAATAACAGGAAATGCAAACTTAAAAAAGAAAATGAAACACTGAGATTATAAATGATTTACTGAACTAACATTATGAATAATAAATTGGGGGTGGAGAATGGTGAGTCACAGGTCATGGATTGATTATTTCATCAGCAAACAAAATGAACTCAACCAAATCAATACACTGCATTACCTTATTGATTTACCCTTATATTCTGTGGCTATTTCTTTCTTTTTTTTTATTTGTGCCGCAAAGCACATTTTATAATACAGTAACAAAATGACTGCTAAACAATAGGTACATACAAATGTGTACAACTGATTCATCCTTAATGCAAGAACATTAATCAGCCCTGAATGAATCACATATCTGATTTTCTGAAATATGTTTTAGATAATAGCTGGCTGATAATTATAGGTGCTTTTGAAAATCAGCCAATTCAATACACTTTGAAACTGCTAACAAACAACCTTGACAGGTCAGGCTCCATTCATTATTTAAAACCTAAGAAAACAGATTTTTACAACAAAAAAAACATCTTTTTACTTTTCACTTTGTAATTCAAAGTACTTATGAGGCAAAATATCCACTCATTAAATTCTGCGCTGATATATCACAGCACAGTGAGAGGAGCAGGGGCAGCGGCTGAAGATGATATAGTTATCATCACTATAGTAGGACAGGGGATAGTGAAAACGCTGGCCTATCTGGGCCAATGTCTGTCCAATTAGCGGACTTCTCCAGTGGCTTCAGGCTATCCAGCAATCCTTACTGTCAAAGCCTGAAGGGTGCTGAGGTGTCAGAGAGGTTTGAGAGGACTGCCCTTCAATATTAGAACCTAACTTTACCAGAGGAGAGCAGGAGAAAAGACAATTTCATGGCATGAATCAGTGAAGTATCACACTATAAAACTGGTTAAACTGTATACTTCATATTACTAACACCCTCCCCCGCCCCAACTGCCAATAGCATATACACTCACACAATACATCCTTTCTACTTTGAGTTAAGCATTTCCCAGTTCTTGTTCCTCATTAGCTAATATTGATTTGTCATTTACTTACATTAGCCGTGGCATTATAAGTATGCTTTAGGCAGAAAGTGCCACAGAGACAATAACAGACTATTAGGGGACAAGACAGTCACATACCAGCAAGTATGATTCAGTCGTGACCACGAGGCTGAGAATACTTATGGCACGCTAAGGTCAGTGGAATGGTGTGTACACATCTGTGCTAATGTGCCTTTATGTGTAAGCGTTGCTTGTGTTGCTGCTGTGCTTATGTATGTTTGCGAGAAAATGTGTAATTATCATTCCAAATCATTTGGTACAATTCAAGGAAAACAAATAAGTTATAAGGAACAAAGCTTTTTCTCTTGAACTGTTGCATAACTGTTAAAGTGCTTGGGGAACTGATGAGCTATATATGCAAAAAAGTAGAGGAGATGAGGAAGTGCGTTTTTCACTTCTTGACCTGAATATTCAAACACCCCCGTGGCATTGGACAAAGAAAAAGGCAAACATTCAAGTTCACAAGGAGAAAAAGAGGGCAGAGGCTTTCTTCCCACACAAAATGGCAAAACTGATTGCAAATAAAATATCTAGTCCATGGTGCTTCAAAACACAACTTTTTCCATTTTGTTCAAGTTTTCACAGTTGTATTTTCATTAATATCAGATCTAGACAGGTGAGGTTTCTTTAACACATAATTGCTTCTAAATTGTAGAGCGTGCTGTCAATACTGAGATCCTATTTGCACTCCAAAGCCCAGATTTGCCTCTGGCACTGAATAGTTTTCATGTTCAAGTCTTAACGTGTCCTCCTTTTTCTCTCAGCACCTTCCTCTCCAACTATTCAGCTGTACTGAGTTTTTCCTTGTTTTACTTAACTACTTTGACCTTTATATACATTCATACTTCATACAGAAAGTACTTAATGACATTTATGAAGCTACAAAATAGTTACTTTCAGCTGCATTATACAGTCTTGAGAGAACTGTAGGTGGACAGAGACACAGAGGTTTCCATAAACCACAGCGTGCAGCTGTGCACTAACCATCTACAGCAACAAGACACTCATGAATAAAGAGTTAAATAAAAAAAAAAGACA
>JANJYP010250542.1:0-21346 GCA_024605115.1 Rastrelliger brachysoma | reverse complement strand
TGTGTGTGTGTGTGTGTGTGTGTGTGTGTTTATGTGTCTGTAGTGGTGGGGGTGTATTGGGGTGGGGGGAGGGGTAGTAACAGGGACCTCGGGGAAGCCACTGAAAGGTTCCCGGGACAATAGGGCTCCGTTCACACGGCAACAGCACTAGCTCTCCAATGCATCCTCCCCCTCCCTCTCCTCCTCCTCTTCGACCTTCTTTAAGGCCCCCTGTACTCTTGCCATGAAAGAATAGCAAAGAGTGCTCCTCCTTCATCCTCCGCTCGATCAGTGAGAGAGACGGGGGCAAGAAATGAGGAGCAAAGCCCGAACATAAGCTCAGCTCACCCACAACTCCAGAGAAGAATTCATTAGCTTATGCTTTCACTCCCATGCTTCGTGTTTCTGGCTCTTCCTGTCTGTAACATGTTTGGATGCTTAAATTTTACAACATGAACATGAAGCATTCAGGCAAACAAACACACACAAACACACCAGGTAGCCTCTCAAATGTCCCATTAGTGCATCTAAACGGCCCCTTCAGCAGCAAAAAATGCCTTTGAACCTCAGAGGAGTGACACTGAGGGCGAAACGCTTCCCCTGTGACTCCTACAAGACTCCTACAAGATGCCCACATCACTACACTGACATGTAGAGGAAGAGGAAGCCAGATGTGAGAACTCCATTAAGCTCTGAAAGGGGGGAGCCATTACCAATTTATGAGTAGAGTACAGCTTCTTGTGTTGCAGGCTGGCTGTTTTGCTTGTTCTGATGTTATGAATAATGCAGCTTGGATTACGTCAGGTCACACTGCCCTAAATATGGCGTTAAAAAAAGTCTGCCGTGTCCAGGAACATCTACTCATCTCAATATTAGTAACGGGGGCACCTGTGGTCAAACATTCAGGGTACTGTGTTCACTGAATAGGTAGAGATAGGTAGCGTTTCTCTTCTATTCCGCTGCCAAAAATACAAAATAATTGTTCAATAATGTCAGTTTCAAGTTAATGATTCAAAGCAAGCTGTAAATAAGAGCTGGCTAAACTGAAGTGTAAGCATCATATGAAGAACTAAGTCTAATGTAATGTATAACAGTGGAACAATCAAATGTTTCCAACATCAGCTTGATGAGATTATTTTGCATGTACGTGTGCTATATTTTGATATCATTAAAGGGAAATATTCATATTTTGAGCTGCGTCAACTATGTCAGTGAGGCCTGATATCTGCTGAGTAAATCTGCAGGATTATTTTTACTCAAATACCTGACATTTTGATGCACCCTCTACCCCATGCTGTCATAATCTTAGTGGTGACACAGATGCAACAGTCGATTCATCAACTAGTTGACAGGTTTATTGAGTCAATAAACTAGGTGCCAGCTTTACATCATCTTTCTGACCTAAACTGATTTGGAGTGTTTTTAGTGAGCAACGCTTTCACTTTACGCGCCACGTGTTATTCAATAATAATAATCATATATTGACTGACTCAAGGTGACTAGTTGCACCATAAGATATTGGTAACATATTTAGCAATCAAGCTGCCATCATCAATTGAGCTAAGTCTTTATTTCTATCCCAGCTCTATTCGGATTTTAGGTTGGCCAGTTCGTAGAGTAATCACATGGATGTCATGCGTAAATTACATCTTTGTATCAGTATGTTTGTTTCGTGTCTAAAATGCCCACTTCTACCACTCCTTTCACTCTTTTAGCTTACCGACTGGCTGGCACACACTCACACACACACACACACACAGGCGTGAACTAATGGCAACCACGATCAATCACTGTTCCGCACCGTCGCTTCCCGTTATTGATGGAGTGACCCACATCTGTTCATCCACCTCTTTTCCCATGATTTTTTTTTCTTCAATTTAAAATCTAAATATTTAAACAATCACTTTCTGTCTTAGGTGCTTAAAAAACTGATTAACACACCGGCGTACAAGCAACACCAAATATACGGTCCAAAAATAAATCAAAAAGAAAAAAAAGAAAAAGAAAAGAGGTTTAAAGTTGTCCAAGAAAACGGAATGAATTAATATATTAAATGTTATGGTTATCGGTCATTATCCTCTACTGGGGGTCCGCTCCTGCTGACCACTTGGTTAGCTAGCTTGTGTCCAGTGGTCGACTTGTTAGTATAAATAAATGAGACAACACTCAACAGATACAACCATACAAATATCACCATTTTGATAAAAGGTGTTATCAGTTGTTGTAAAAAGTACCATAAGGCCCTCACCAGTACTTGAAATATTAGATGAAAGCAGCCCGTCCGCATGTCCCGTTAGATACTCCCATTAGCTCTGCCATCCTGTGTCCCCCAGCCCGTCTGGTCACTCCGGGGGAAACAATCCTTTGAGGACACGATCACGCCTACCGGTCATATCTACCAATCAGATCTCGCAGCAGGAGATTTAACACATGACGGACATTCACAGCAACCAATTGTATCTTTACAATGGAATGATCGACAGGGAGACTCCCCAGCGCTGTTGCGAATGGAGGGGGCGGAGCTATGGTTGGGCGTTGCTGAAGAGCTTAAAGGGTTTTTTTTTTTTACGCAACTGGGTCCCAGTTGTCAAAATTATAAAGGCTTTAAAGATACAGATGTTGATGTGATACAGACCTTTTGGAATGAACTTACCAATATGTTCAGCTTCATTATTGAGCTTTAGACGTCTACATTATATGATGTTATTATGTTAATTTGTATGCTTTGATGGTTAAATTTTATCACAAGAATAAAGAAATTCAGTTATCTGCAGCCCTTAAGCCATAAGAAGCACAAAAGTGCCTTACTATTGTCTCTACATTCACATCTTATTTATGTAAACATGAAATTTTTAATTCATTCTTTCGCTTACTTATTTATTGCCTTCAGTTCTCTCATTTCTTTTGGGGTTTTTGTTGTTGTGTGTTTACTGTTTATATGCGTGATTTTATTACTTTGCTTTTTACATTCTATGTCCTTTGTGGATTTGTATGACTGTTTGTTTTGTGTGAGGTTTTTGTTTTTTGTGTGCATTTCAAGTTTTGCCCAATAAAGTTGAGAGAGAATAAAGGGCTTTACTGAAAATGTGGGGCCTGTGGGATTTTGTCGACATGAAGACCTATTTCAATGACAAGCAATGACAGAAAACTGCGCTGGAGAGAGTTTTAGGGGTTTAAATAACATTCTGCAAGCACTGATGCTGAGAGTAAGCTGAGGCAGTATTGTATAACAGACTGAAATAGCTGGGCCAGCATCCTACAGGAAGAGGCTGAGTGAGAGGACTTGCTATACTTAGATCTGTGCTTTACTCTCCCAGGTGTGTTTGTAGACAGAAACAGTCTGCCTGGGGGAGATGACTGTCATCAAAGCATGTAAAGAGAGCGGAGAATCGTCTCTGGACCGTAGTCAGGATTTATTCCATTAGAAAGGGAAAGGGAGGTTCATTATTGAAAATTCAGTTCTATTTGTGGACAAGAGGGAAAGCCACAGCCTGCCTTTGCTGTACAGTTGTCAGTTGAACATTTATAATTGATTTATCCATGAATATCAAAACGCACATGTAAGATGGTGACTGTTTTTAAGTGGGGCAATTAAGTATAGGGAGTATGCTGGCACACTTGGCTTTTTTAAATAAACGTATAACTTGTTCCTGATTTGAGATAATGTGCTATACAGAAAAACACAATAGATTTCATATTAGTTCTGAAACAGTTAATAAATTATTCAGTTAATAAATCAATAGAAAATGATCATGCTACAATTTAGATACCAACTAGCAAGTTACTTTTGTTTCCAAGCAAAATGCCAAATAATCTGAATCCAGTTTCCCACGTCTAACAATTCGCTTTTCTGTTTTACATCATTTCAATTCAATTTTGTTACGTTTTGAGCTGTTGATCAGATGTCAACTTGCAATTCAGAAAATATTAGTGTTTCCACTAGTATTAGACAGACTAAACAATTAATCAAAAAACATCAATAATGAAAACAACAGTTAATTGACACTCAAACGTTGTATGAATGTTGAATGTACCTTAAAAACTTAAAAGTAACCTTTTCAGATAGTCTATAAAAAAGGTCATAGGTCATTACATTAATAAGGGATTAAGAACTTATTGAATACTGGATTTGCCATTGTCCTAAGTTTTCTGTGACATAAATATTGTTGTTAAGCACAAGCACAAAATTGGATGCACATAATGTTCTTGGTGGAAACAGATTTTTCCAGCAATTTGAAACATATTTCCTGCCAGCTAATGTGATTTGTGTGAATTCTTGAGAAATAAATAGCTTAGTGAAGCAGTCACAGGAAACAACAACAATTTGCATCCATCATGAACAGCTAACACACCCAATATACCAACAATATGAATGTTTCCACTTTTATTGTCAGGATACTTGCTTCATGTAAAATATTTCAATACAATACAGTACAATGCATGTTCCATCTGTCATCCTCCATGCGATTGGTTGGTTTTGTCATGTTGTAAGGCTTGCCACAGCATTTAGCAGCTGAGCACTCAGCCGGCGCAAGCTGCTTCGCAACACTTGCCATGAAAACAAAACCATGAAAACAGATTAAATTATAAACTACTAAAATCTTTTTTTTTGTCATCTTTTTTTGTCCAAAAACCCTCAACGATACAGCTGCGGGGGCTCCAAATCATCCCAGCATGCTTCACAGCAGCTCAGTTCAGTCCTCAGCTGAGGCCCTCACAGGGCCACACACACACACACACACACACACACACACACAAAAACGAACAGACAGACAGGAGGACAGATGGACAGGGAATCTGTCAGCGCCGGCAGTCACGTAGCAGCTTTCAGTCTCATCCAAGCTTTGACAGGAAGAGGGTAACTGGCAGGGGAAGGGTGTAGGTGTAGACAGGTGGAGGAGAAGAGGGGAAGGGATGACACAAGAGGTGTCCTCCCTCAAACAGAGCCATCTTCTCTTGGCTGGCTTGATTATGTCTGAGTAAATGAAACAGGTTGTATTGGACCATGATTTCCATTCTTCTCATCCTCCCACGTCGTGTTTCACCCCTCAGGTTTTGCTCTACAGCTGTGTTTCTAATACTCGGGTAAAGGTGTGTTATCTTGAAGAAGTGCAGGTTGTTGTCATTCTGGCCTAATAGACTGCTGCGGAGACGGTGCCCTCTGTGGGGAAGGGGGGTTTGTTGCAATGGACATCCCCACATCCCTCAGTACATTCTTTCAGGTGGGCGTGATGAGGGCTATGTATGCGTGTGTGTGTGTGTTGTGTGTCTATGTATGTATGTATGCGTGTGTGTGTGTGTGTGTGTGTGTGTGTGTGAGAGGGGTCTCAGTAGCGGTGGGTCTGGTGGGAGTACTGGGGTGGCTGTTGGGAGGTAGAGGAGTATCCCATGCTGCTTTGGGGCAGTGATGTGCTTGGTCCAGGGTTCTGGTAGGCAGCATGTGGATTGGAGCGCTGCAGGGAGAGCAAAGAAGAACTTCATTAAATCCATTTAATCTTATTCATATTTCCCGGAGGAGTTTGATGTGAATATACTATTTGGTTCTGCTTCAAAACTTTGCCTCACTTCTATTTGCAGCCTTGTATTAGAGGTTGTGATGTTCATGCAATGCATATAAAAATTAATACTGTTGATGTGAATGAGTATCTACACCAAGGTCATGAAACGTTCCATGTACACAAATGATATAATAGCATAACTGCCCAAATAGCAAACACATATTCTTTTCTTATTTATTTCTTTAGTAAAAGAAAGGTTGCATTTAGAAATAAAACAATGTACATGATAATGTACAATGAACATGATAAATGGATTAAGTTTGCTGCAAAGATTGTGCAAATTGTGCAATTTGTAGCAAACTGGTTTTGATCTGTTCATGGAAGTATTTGCTCTATTTTATGCTAACTGTCTATATTTTTCTCTCTTTATAGCATTTTTTTCTAATTCATATCATGAATGGTCTCTGGTCTCTCCCTGACAAGCAGAAGTCATTCAGCGGAGCTCCATCCTTGTACCTGCAGCGGAGAGGCTCAGTGATCACTGGTGTATTTAGACTTTAATAATAATAATAATAATACACATATCTCGTGTTCAAATTGTACCAAATTCGACATGGCACTCCCCTATTGTCCTAGGAATGCACTAGCCATGCGTGGAGTCAAATCCTACAGACACACGAAGGTCAAACATACAGAGATTCCTTGCTATCTCCAAAGAAGAAAGTTTTTCATGTTGTCTTGAGACAATGACATTATGAATAAAACTGTTGAAACAACTCAGTCATCCAAACTGACTTTTTCTTCATGACAACATTTGAAAAACCCATTTTCATGACGCTTAATACTGCATGAATTATGCATGGATGCAAGCAAAACCCACTGCGTGTGAACATAAGAGCAGTATAAAAATTTTAGGTTTCATGGCATTTTAACATTTCTATCCAATGTGATGTGCTCTACTTTGTGTGTGTACTTGAGAGAGAGGGAGAGAGAAAGAGAGCACTTCAGAGAGAAACACCTACCTGGTAGTCTGAGGTCATTATGAGGCCACCTGAGGTAGTGGTGGGCGGGACAACTCGCACTTTCTTCAGAGGTGGGCCCTGGACGTGGCTGTTGTCAGGGTTACCAGTGTGCCCCGCCCCATTTGTGTGGTTGTTTCCCTGTTGCTGCTGCTGGTTCTTCTAATAAGCATCCCAAAAACACATGTACATTGTTAGTGCTGTTCACACATTGTTCAGTTCCATTGTGTATTTAGTAATTGCTTCAGAATACCTCATTATGTTTCCCTTCACCCCTTCTACATTTAGTACTGAAGCACCTTAAACAACTGCATATAAACAGTAGATGTCACATTCATTCCTTACTTTGTCTGCCTTGTCCTCTGGCTCCTCTTCTGTCAGAAACTCCCTCTTGGGATAGGGAATCTGGCAACCTGCAAACACACTGGAGAAAAACACAAAGAGTTATGTTAACATTTATTTGCATGACTTGGGGTTAATTAGCTAAGGGACCCATTTGACGTGTTGAGATGTCACTGGGGCATGTGATCCGAACTAAGGAGCAGTGACTCACTCAGAGGTGGGCAGCGGCTCCTCTAAAAAGTAGGGGTCCTGCATGGCCTGCTCGGATGTGATTCTACGGATGGGGTCCATGGTCAACAGCTTCTGCAGCTTTAGTAAATTGAACACAATGTTAGCCTTGAACATGAAAAAGGAGTGGTGTGATGACAAGGTGTGAATTGTGCCACAGAGAAGAAAACTATAGCTGGGCTGCTGTTATGGATTTGCCATCATAATAGACTGAAGTTAAGCAGAGTGCATGTCATTGCTGCATTAATGATCCATTTCAACTCACCAAGTGGAATGCTTTGCTGTCTGGTTTGACTTTGTGTTTTTCCATGTACTTTATAAGGCTGCAGTTTGTGTATCTGTGATGGAGGAGAAACATATTGTATTAACTTTAGTGCAATTACACAATCATAAAAACATGCAGATAATAAAAATTGCATGTATAATAAATATGTCCTTTTTTTGCCAGCAGATATAAGACTTTGCTTTGCTCAGAGTTTGTCTCAGATCTTTTTTAAAAAAAAAGTGGGACAGTGGTGCTCTGCAGACTCACGTATTCCTTCTAAAGTCTTTCATCAGCGTGGAGTGTTCTGGCATCTTTTTGATGTCCTCCCAATCTTTATCTGTCAAATGAGGGAAAAACAGGATTACAGCATGTCACATCCTCCCTCCTTTCAAGACCAGATTATTTAGGTTGTACAGTCTGGATTACAGGATACAACAATCTTTTAAGTACAAACATCCCGTTGTTACAACTAAAGCAACTGTGTGGTTTAGATTTAAAATACCAGTTAAAATGTGTGTTTTTTTTATTTGCATACATTTGTATGTTTTATTTTTAAACATTCACGCCAATTATCTCTTGGCTTTAATGAAGAACCACAACTTTAACTTAAACAATTGCAAAGACATTTTTGAACTGGCTCTGTTGTAAAATCTTGGGTCTTGATTTCCCACATTGGTAAAAGAAAATCCATTAAACAGACTGGTGAGTTGCACAATGAGAGTAGCAAAGATGGAAGGGAGAAAATATCAGAAGCGGTTTAAGTGAATTGGAAAATATAGGCCCAAATGTAGGTCCTGCAAGTAAAAAAAGTTTCTATGTTTGTGAGTTGGCTTTATGTATAGTGTCAGTGGATTGATGCTCTGAGCCAACAGACCACATTACTGCCTTAAGAAAAGGAGCAGGGAAATAATCAGCCTCTTCTAGGAAAGGAAAATGCTTATCCTTCCACAGCATTTTCCACTGAAAAGTCAACACAGTAACACTTTGGTATAACACATGAACAGTAACAGCATACATCGTTTGGAAAATAAGAAAAATCTATTTCCCTTATGTCACAGGCAGCATATCCCCTTTTTAAGCTATTCAGATGAATGTTTAATACAGTTGTATGAAAATATTTAAACTGAAAGGATGCAAACTGTTCTCCCAAAGTCTGGCAGCTGTGGGGTCTCTTACCAGCAGGGAAGCCCATGACGTTAAAGATGCGGTCCAGTTGGTCGTGGTGGTAAGGGTTACTGGTCTTTATGTCCTCCTGGCGACAGTGGAATATGGGCTCAGATGTCAGCAGCTCCGCAAAGATGCAGCCAATCGCCCAGATGTCTGGTAGGGCAGAGCACACACCAAAGCTGTGACTAAAAACTGGCAGAACATGATCGCAATTGGCACGTTGTGTTGATAGGTGTTGTGCTGTTCTCACCGATGGCTTTGGTGTAGTGCCGAGCCCCAAGCAGTAGTTCAGGTGCTCTGTACCAGAAGGTGACGACCACAGGGTCGAGATCGGCTAAAGGCTTCAGTGGTGAATTGAAGAGACGGGCAAAACCCATGTCCGCTGCAGAGAAGATGTGTTGATCAGTAAAGCAATAACAAGCTCAAACTATAAATCACATTATATTTTAAAGGAGACATACATACCAATCTTTACTCTCCCCCTTTCTGGCCCTTCCCCCATCACTAAAATGTTAGCTGGTTTCTAAAGGGGAAAAAAAGACATACACACAACTATAAATTGCTCTTACAATCCACATATTAAAAAAAAAAAACAAAAAAAACCCCATAAATATATTAAATATATTTCAGATCAGCTTGGCCCAGGTGTTGGCCTACAGTCCTGTATACATATTGTGTTCAAACAAAACTCTATGCTGCTGCCCCCTAGTGGACATAATAAACCAACTGCATCCCACATAAGAGAAGATCTCCCATTTCACTTTGACAGTCAGTGAAAGTGAATGGGAGATAATTTGGCACCCCAGTCTAACCAGTATAGTCTGTAAACACATTAGACTACTTTCTATTTTCAAATTCTCGTCCCACATCACATACAGCAATACACATTATTCTTATAGTTAAATAACTAAAATTATATCTATAATATATATACATATTTTGTAATAACCTGGCACCAAACAACTGCAACATATGGAAAACAAGATCAATGATCAACAAATTGTTATTCATTTCAAACATGTTTATAAATCATTGTATGTCTATGCACCAAAAGACTTAAAACATGTAAAATCTGATGCTTATAAGTCATGACTGAACACATGCAGTTTAATACAGCTTCACATGCCTTTCACTGATTCTTTAATTTTCCACTCTTTCATCAACTGTTGCCCTGTTTTCCCTTCCACCTAAATATTTTTTCTCTCACCCCCCCACCCTCCCTCCCCAGCCTTCGCCAATCCTCTTACAAGGTCTCTGTGGAGGACCCAGTTGGCGTGGAGGTAATGGATGCCATCCAGGATCTGGTAGAGCAGAGACTTGACCATTCCTCTAGGAAGCTGAAGTGGCTTCTTGTTGGCCTTGGACGCTCTGTGGAACTTAATAATGTGCTAGAGGGAGACAAGATAATAGTTAGGGTGGTGTGCATGCACAGTACATGTTGACTAAAATCTGATTTATATCCTTTGCTACATTTGCTTGGTCACAAATGTTACGCTACAGGCAAGATGAGTAACGCTGATGTTTGTGGCATGTGTTTCCACTTCCTCGGGAAGGGAATGTGGCTGTTGCAGCTCTGTGGCAGAAAATGGCATTTTAACTTCGTTCTGATATCCTGCCAATTGAAACTGCCAACTGTAAAGCAGTAGAGGTTTCACTAACAAATGTTGAATACTGGTGTATGTGTCTGTTTAAATGAGACTTAACAGTGCATAATTAGCACCATTTTCTCCTTTCTTACAACTGGCTGATGGTGAGTGAGTGTATATGCATCAGTGCTAAGACCTATTGTACATTTGTGAATTGTTCCTCGTTTAAAAAAAAAAATCAGAAGGAAATGTTCACATATCTGCAAAAGAGTTGTGTTTACAAGCATGCCAATGTGCTCACATACTCTGTATGAGTGGGGATGTGCAGTATATGCATGTTTATCTAAACTATAAACCTTGAACAAATATTCATTATACAGATACATATCCACATGATGCATTCCCACTTATATTTGCATGTTCAGTAGATTAGATTGGAATTTGACTAATGAGTCATGTCAAGCAGACCCAGTTTGTGTGCGTGCGTGTGTGTGTGTGTGTGAGTGTATTTTACCCAAAGATCATGTTCGGCGTAGTCAAAGAGCAGCCATACTTTACGGTCTGCATGTGACAGGAAAACCTTCTGGAGTGAGATGACATTGGGGTGCTTCAGCTCCCGCAGCAGCTGTAATATATAAATGCATTCAGAGGACTGGCTATACACTCTAAAAGGAGAAATCATGAATGACACATGGCCAGAAACCTCAACTGTGTAAAGTCATAAATTCATATGCTAGATACCATAAATAAAACATACAGAGTGCTCTGTGTAAAGAAGTGGTTCTCAAAATGGGGCCCCCAGGGGTCCTTGAAGAAGTCCCAGGGGGTTACCATTGACTATAATGCATCCATAAGTAACACAATTATAAAATGTATGACTATATTGGTCAGGGGTTTCATTAAACTTTCTGTAATAAAACGTCTAAAAGCAAAAACCTGATCAGATGAGGGACTCTTGGACAAAATCTAATCAAACATGGGTTTGTGGTCTAATGTGTGTCAGTTTAGGGGTCTTTTGAGAGTTTGAGAACTACTGGTGTAAAGAATATCACAAACAAATGTGCAATCTGATGCAATCGAAAAAAAATATTGAAACTACTTATTCTTCAAAGAAGATTGTTTGATTTGGTTGTGGTCCTGTAAGTTTGGTGTTGATTATGTTTAAGATATTTTGTTAACTTCTGTATGCATGTCTGCTCTCAAAACCACAAACTACTTTTTCTTCTTCCGTGACGCTTTCTACTTCTTTTTGTTTTATGTCTGCTGTTTACTTAACAAGAGCTTCTTTGTGAGGCGGTGATTCGGATGTTACATAAACCACCTAGGAATGGCATGAAGGTGTTTAACAGAGACCAAACGCACAGACACAGAAATCTAAGCAGTCCTTACTGCAATCTCTCTGCAGGCTGACATGGAGATGCCAGTGCCTTCAATCTGCTTGAGGGCGTAGTCCTTATCATCCTTCCTACAAACACAGAGAGAGGCAAAGCAATATCAACACCAGACCAGACTGCCAGCCCCCTGAGAGCTGTCTGCAGACAAACATAAAGGGGGGTACTTGGCAGCTGGCACAGGGACTCTGAGAAGAGGCCGAGTTGCATTACCTCCAGATTTGTGTAATCAAGCTCACCTCTGAGGCTCAAAACAATAGAGGGGGAGAGGAAACAGGCCCTGTCTGGCAGCTGGCGAGGGACAAACAGAGCACTGGGACTGGCTCTCACTTGAATGAATTGGTTGCAACCCCTCCCTCCCCCTGGCCTAAATCATCTCATAAACCCATGCTTTGTGCCTCCTCAGGCCTCATCCAACTGCTGCAGCACAAATTAGCTCACAGAGTCTCATAAACAGCAGCCTCCTAAAGTGAACACAAACATCTTTAAACACTTTAAGGCTCTTTTTGTGTGGTTCAGGCTGCCAGTATGTCCGGGCTGTGATAATGCGCCTGGTATGGGCCTGGTAGCACACTTACTGCATCTCTCCACTGTCAAACTCTGACTCTAGAAAAAATACTTTAAGGTGGGCTGCAGTTAAAAGGAGAACAGGAGGAAAAAATGAAGCATGAAAGCAACATGACCACATATTGAATTATAATGTGCAAGTAACATTTTCACAACTTATACACAATAAATTATATTTCAGGAAAGAAAATAATCAGGCTTTGTGTCCACAGCATCAAAAATAAAACTATCATATAATATATTAGCTATATATTAGTTATTTATCATAATTTACTGGTGATAACGTGATAAAAGCATGTTAACAAGTATATTAAGTACGATGTACCTGTAACTGATTTACTTAGGTGTTTTGGCCTCATTTTTTTGTTATCATTTATACATATGTATATTTTACCTCTGAGTGTGTTTTAATTATTTTATGTTTGTTTGTATTTTGTTCTTATTGTGATGTTATTGCTGCAGCTTCCCTTTGTTCAAGAAGAACTTCTCCCAAGGGAAACAATAAAAGTGACCTTGATAAAAACTGGTGTGCAGCTTTTTGCCACTTTGAGACCCTTAACATCAACAAGTGCTTCTAGACGTGTGCCTACTTCAACCTACATTCACCCCATCACCATTCATTTTTACTGCATAAAATGATGATCTACAAGAAAGGCAAGCCGCAACTCCACCAATAAACCAAATGTCAGTGCTTGTATACATGACAGAAAGCATCCTGAGCAGCCTGGGTGATTGACACATGAGGAAAACACATGAATTTCAACACAAAAAACGTGAATTTCAACACATTGCACCAAGAGGTGCATTACACCTCTTGTAGCATGCCTCTCTATCAGTAGCACACGATTGTAGTCTTAAATGAGAAGAAATAATAAATGTAATAAACGTATTTTGGAGAGGGGGTGGCTGGCTAGAGGCCTTGCTGGTCATCAACTCACCCATCTTTTCTCTTCGCCTTGTACACATGACCGTAGGTGCCTCTTCCCACTTTGCATCCTTCGTACTCAAACAGGTCCTCGACTCGCTCTCTTTCGCCGGTCAGCTTTACTTTAAAATCATAGTCCATTTTTCACCAGTGTTCAGGCTGAATATATCCGCTCCTTATCCTTTTTTAATCTTTATTTTCCTAAAGCGTCGCTTGGGAGGCAACTATAAAAGCGACTTCAACGAGCTCTCGGTTTGGTTTGGTAATTCAGCTAGTTGCCTTCCCCCCCCAAGCGTGGCCCTTTCTTCCTTCAGCCCAGCGCCCACATCGAGTTTTCGGGTTAAATTTAACGCGCCGGAGGGGGATGTGTGGTGCTCGATGAGAGTCCAGATAGGAAAACCCGAGCATGAAATATTTTCCTTTCTCTTGTTGCTGCGTTTCTCTCTCTCAGCCGGTATCTGCTGCTCCAAAGAGACGCACTTCACTTCGGTAACGACGGCGTATCCAAGCACGGCACTGTCGTAAAATGTCGTGAAGAGGGAGAGAAGGATAAGGCAGCCCTGCTGCAGAGAAAGAGCTTCAGAAAACCATAATACTGTCTGATTGTGTATGTGTGTGTTTATTATAATCTAATATAATGCATGCATGCAGTCACCTGGCACTTTAGGTAAACATGTCAATTACAACAGCTCTTCGAATCGCTTCTCAAGACCCTTTTTAAATCCGCCTTTAATGTTTGATTGTTTAGTTGTTTTGTTTTACTATCTGGCTACTGCTACTAGTTTTACTATTTGATTGTATTTTCATTCTGTATGATTTTATTGTTGTAATGTATCTTTGATCCTGTAAAATATTCCTGATAAGTTAAAAGTGCTCTATAAAATAAATGTATCCTACTACTAACAATAATAATAACACAATTTTACTTTATGTTTATTACTTAGTGAGTGCATACTGGGGTACATTATATTAACTGGTGTTCCTAATATTTTGCACACTTCATGTGGACTGGATAACATTTTATCACCATTGAAAATGTATAAGCTTCGAAAGTATAAAATGTATGGGGCCCTTTGTTATTATTAATAATTATTGCATTATTAACCGGTTAAGTTACAGATTTTTTAAAACTAGACTAATAGTTCAAACCCCAAAGATATGCAGTTTATCATTACATTAACACAGAAAAGCAATAAATTGTCATATCTGAAAACCTGAAACAAGACTTTTTTTTTCAATTATCAGTATGATTGCTGATTAATCTGCTGTTTTAAAATACAGTAATCCTCAAGAAGCACAGCAAAAATGAGCATAAAGTTTAACAAGAAAACAACAACAGGCAAACAAAAAATATAACTCATATCCCTGTATCCTCTCAATGATACGGGTGAATCGCATGAGATGAAATAGACGAGATTTTTTCAGTGCAGTCATAAGGTCAGCCTAGTTTGAGACAAAAAAAGATCCATTTAACATGACATATCATTGTTACATTGAATTTGATAAACAGTCACACGCTTATTAAAACAAGAATAACTGGACGAACAGAAAAAACCCGTAATGTTTGGTTTCAGTGATGATCATTATTGGTTGTAAAGAGCAAATCAAATCCTTTGAAGTAGTAAATACCAGAATGTAAAAACACTGTAGATGTCCTGCAGTCACACTGTTACATAAAGGTGAAAATGTAGGCTACATTAAAAGAACAATTTCTTGTATAGATAACTTTAGATATGAATCGTTATATATCTATTCTTATCTATTCTTCTAGTACTATTTGGACTGTTCAATCTTGATGTACCGTACAATGACAATGGAGGCATTATATCCTTAAATGTATTTTGCTGGTGCTCCATACTACAGCAATATGACAGTTTAAAACTACAGTAATACTCTACTTTCTCTTTGTTGTAGATGGAGCAGATTCAAAATATAGTTTAACCACATTAATTAAATTACACTTGTGGTTTGAACACAAACTAACCCTGTGCTGTCGCAGATGTTGGTGTTATGTAGGAACTAATGTATCCGTGGCTGCTGTGTGGGGACGGACAGAGTAGTGTAGCACCACTGGTCCCATCTTGCGAGAGAAAGGAGAGCGGAGCGAACCGTCCATATTACAGCTGCTTTGTCAGGTACTAAATTCCTCTTTATGTCATTGTCATCTCTTTTAAAACTATGGTGTGACTAAGTAGTGTCATCTTTGTATGTTAACTTACTGATGAAGTATTTATTTATTATATGTGTCGGAGGAGTTATTCAGCCTCATAGCTCGCTGCTAACACTGCTGTCGACGGACTGCTAACGTGCTAGCAGTCTGATAGCAACTAAAGCGTTGCGCATCCGAAATGAGACTTGGTATTCTTGTGAGAACCACAAAATTCACTGTTGCTTTGTGACAGCTGCTCTGTTAGTCACACCTGTATGTTATCATCTCGAATATGTGATTATTTAATACTGCTGACATGATTCTTTGTCTTTCCTTCGTTGCCCTGCGTTTACATGGAGGATACGTCCGTTTCGTTTATCACGTCCCGCCTCTGCATCGCTGTGATTGGACGCGTGGCGTGTCAGTCCTGCGCAGCAGGCCGCTGATTGGCCGCTAACCAGGATGACAACGCCAGTTTTGTTGCTTTATTACCCTGCCTTCAACATGGCCTTCCGTAGCCACGGTTGTAACTTGGCTAATATTAGCTCACATTAAGAATACGTCGATATTCAGATTTCTTTTCGCTATTCTGTAGAATGAATGAATTGAAATAGTCTATGCTTATTAGTTTGGGTGAATCTGCGTCGCCAGTCGTCGGGCTAAACGTTAGGATTATTATTGCTTTCCTTTTGCTGCTAGTGTCTTTCGTTAGAAAATGGATGGCGTTAAAACAGTTGTCTTTGGTTAGAGATCAGTAATTAAACCAACTGTTTTTATTTGCATTGCAAACATAATCTGACAAATAAAACAAACGTGGTAGTGATATAGTTATATAGCTGATTAAGACGTTTATTCTTTATCTGCCTCTAAGATAACCCAGTAATCATGGGATTATTTTATTCCACTGGAGCATAGGAGCTGCTGAGGCTGTGTGTGATTTCATGTGAAGCGAAATGTAAAGATTTAGTGGGCACTAAAGCCTTTACTCCACCCCTGACTGACACTCATTCATCTGTCTGTCAGCACTTTTCACGGTGATGGACCCTCCTGGTGGGGGAGACGAACGGCGGAGGCAGGCAGAGCGTCTTCGAAGGGAGGAGGCATACTATCATTTCATTAATGAACTGAGTGAAGAGGAATATCGTCTAATGAGAGACAGCAACCTGCTGGGCACGCCTGGTGAGGAGTGACATATATGTATAGTTGCATTCTTTGTATACAGTGCACATTATGCCACAGTGTATGTTATGCCTGATCTGCTACCAGTCTAGGAGCAGGGGTTACACTTCATGGCTTCTGAGATGGCTGCAGGCATCATGTAACAGAATGTATGGTCATTTGTTTCACAGGTGAGGTGACTGCTGAGGAGCTTCGACAGCGTCTTGATGGAGCAAAGGAGCGTGTGTCATCTCAGCCTCGTACTGAGCAACGCTTGCAGACTGCTGATTCAGTTGAGCAGCAGGGAAGCAGTGGTGAAGGAGAGGAGAGAGGGGCTGGAGGGAGACGAGGAGCAGGTAGGGATATCTCCATATGGTGTTTGCAAATAAGACATTTAAGCTCAATAATTATTATCTCAGTCTAATTGTGACAGACCTAAAATAAACATAAAATCTTATTAATGGACTTCAGTACATTCAAATTGCCAAAAAATGTCTTATTCCGAGTTTCTGTTGAATGGCCCTTTTATATAAGTGATTTACTGTTAAAAAAGAACAGCAAAATGATTTAAGACATGGCGTAGGACAAATAACTATGGATGTTTTTATTTGACTGTTGCACTTTGGCACAATTTAAACAAGGTTATAAGGGTTTATGAATTGATTGTGAGTCTGGCCTTGAGTAAGATATGTTATTTTAAGTACACACTAGACAATAACAATGCTTTTTTTAGGGTTGTCCGGTAAAAGAGAATTCAATATACATAGAATATGTTAGTTCACAGTCTTACCCGTTTGTGTTTTTTTACAGGGGGCACAGAGCCCGGAGCAGAAACTTCTAATGGTGACTCATTACTGGAGTGGCTGAACACTTTCAGGCGCACAGGTAATGCTACTCGCAGTGGGCAGAGTGGCAACCAGACATGGCGTGCTGTTAGTCGGACCAACCCTAACAGTGGGGAATTCCGATTTAGCCTGGAGATCAACATAAACCACGATCAGCCAGAGCCGGGAGAGCATAATGACTCCTCGGACACTGCAGAGCTGCCAGTAACTGCCCCAAACACGACTTCACCCTCTATACGCACTGCTTCCTCCTTCTCCAACCCTCGACCGTCAACCACACCTAGACCAGCTCCTTACCCTTCTCCTCGCCCAGCCCTCAGTAGAAGGATTCAAACACGTCGCACACGCAGCAGCACTACCACTCTTTCTATGAGCCCCCCTGCACTTCCTGCTCCAGTGCCCCCTCCTGCTCAGAGGAGAGGTGCCACTCTGCACTCTTTAGTACTGCCTTCCACTGTTACCCCTCCTCTTGATCAGACTACACCATCACATCATCAACCTGTGAATTCAGAAGTGGAGCAGGGGCGAGATGATATGACTGTATCTTTAGACTGTCCTCGTGTGGCACCCCAGTCTGGGTCTCAGGCCCCAGCTGTGGGAAATGAAACACGTGGTAGTAGGACTCGATCACGTGGACGTTCACGCAGGGTTGCAGGAGGAGGTGGGGTTTCATCCCGCTTATCAAGGCGAAGTCGTTCCCCTTTACACAGAACCCCTGTTCCCAGTACCACTCCACCATCCAGCAGTGGTGTGAGTGGCTCTAGCATCCACACTGTTGAGCCAGGCAGTGGCACAAGCTCTGTTTCCATGGAGACAGGGGAGGCTGTGGCAGAACCTCCAGCTCTAACAGAGCCGGCTGTAGAGACAGGAGAACGTGAGATTGAGTCTCATATAACAGGAGCAGGAAATTCAGCAGTGCGCCGGCACCCTACCATCATGTTGGACCTGCAGGTGAGAAGGATTCGACCCGGGGAAAACCGGGACCGGGACAGCATTGCCAGCAGGACACGTTCACGTGCCCGTGTTGCAGAGAATACTGTCACATTTGAAAGTGACAGTGGTGGATTTAGACGCACCATCTCCCGCTCTGAGCGAGCTGGGATCCGTACCTATGTGAGCACGATCAGGATTCCACTACGACGCATCAGTGAGACAGGTCTCGGAGAACCCAACTCCACTGCACTGCGTTCCATCTTGCGTCAGATTATGACCGGATTTGGGGAGCTGAGCTCTTTAATGGAGACAGAGGCTGATTCTGAAACTGTTGCACCAAGCCACATAGATGTTGGTGGTACAAATAGTAGCACCAGTCCAGCCAGTCGTCTACACACAAATGAGAGCACAGCCGGCCAGGTTGGTTCAGGTGGGGCAGATCAGGAGAGGGTAGGACTGGTGGGGAGTGAAGAGGACCAGGGTGGCCAGGCCAGACTTGGAGGTGCAGTAGTGAGCACCACAGAAGGACGGGCCACGAACAGAGACACTAACAATCTGGTAGAAAACGGTACTTTACCCATTCTGCGGTTGGCGCACTTCTTCTTACTGAATGATGAGGAGGATGATGAACACCCTCGTGGTCTTACCAAAGAACAGATTGACAATCTGTCCACGCGCACCTATGGTCAGGCCAGCCTGGAGGGGGAGATGGGCCGTGCATGCAGTGTCTGCATCAACGAGTATGCCCAGGGCAACAAGCTGCGTCGCCTGCCTTGCTCTCATGAATTCCACATCCACTGCATCGACCGCTGGCTCTCTGAAAACAACACCTGCCCCATCTGTAGGCAGCCCATTCTGGCAGTGCATCATGACTGACCTATTTGCTCACAAACACAACTATCATGTTCCTGGCTGGCTGAACTGAGCAGACCCAAGTAGGCTTTGCATGTACATAACGCTATCATGGTTTAATTTCTTTGAGAATATTAATTATGTTGAAGGTTAAGAAGGTTGAACCAAAAGTGCAGAAAAATAGAAAGTATAAATGCAGAGAATTAACAAAACTTTATTTTTTTAGACTTTGTTTTCAGCAACTTGTTAATGTTTTATTTTTCTCTTCCTGTGACCTGTTTTGCTGGTCTCTGTCACAAAGCCTCAGAGACTCTCATCAATGGATGGCATTAATGCTTAAGGAGCTCCTGTAGCCGCTGCTGACTAGTCTCACTTTAACTCTTTAGTATCTGATATGTGTCTGATATGTGACGTCTCTTTGTCACAACTGGACTACACAAATCACTTCTAGACTCGATTTAGTCAGTATAAGCTGTAAATACCTCACCACTGCTTGTATCTAAAGGATTTGAAGCAAGACGTTCCTCACATGCTATCTGTTCAGAATGGAAGCAGGAAACCTCAGTTTTTGTTTTTTTTAAAAAAACAAACGTTCTCCATTTTAAAGCTTTGGCATCCATTTTAAAGTGTCCCTTTACCATTGGTTGNTGTTCAGAATGGAAGCAGGAAACCTCAGTTTTTGTTTTTTTTTAAAAAAACAAACGTTCTCCATTTTAAAGCTTTGGCATCCATTTTAAAGTGTCCCTTTACCATTGGTTATTCTGTTGGTTGGTTAGTTAGTTTGTTAAGCCCTCTCCATACAGCTATTCTTTATAATTGCAATAAAGAATTCATCCAAGTCGCCCACGAAAATCAGTCACTTTGAAATCTTCAGTGCTACCCATATAAACAGCACAATTGAAATGAAATGCAGGAGGCAAGTGATAATCAGGAAGTCAAGAGTTGTAATTTAATGAGCTGTGCAATACAGAAAGAAAGTACAGTATTGTTTGTTTTTGCTGTTCATTGTTGTTTACATTGTAATGCCTGATTATCATCTCCAGTTAAAAACAAAGTGGACATGAGGTAAAAATTGACTCTATTTATTGCAGCTGTCCGGCTAACTCTGAAAACCTGCTTCATGAGACAGGTGTTGGAAAATTGTTGTTTTGAGCACTTACTCCAAAATGACATTTTCTGCTCATGGACAACAAAGCTCTTCATAATTGGGATTTGTCAAAATGCAATGATTACAGTCCATTTCAGTTCCTGTGCTACACCCGAATAAGCCAGTGTTAGTAATAACACTTCTATGTCCCTCTGATCTGTTTCTACATGATCTGCACAGATATTGGCACTTCTTGTGCAGCACAGGTGGGTTATCTAGCTGAATCATCTAGTCATTGTGTTGTTATCAGGGTCCCTGTGTGAGTCAAGAGTAACAGTACACAGGAACTACTACATCTCTGCAGTCAACATGTCACTGACAAAACTGCAGGAATGATCCAGTATGTAAGAATGAGTGAGTGGGGTATGTGTGTATGGTTTAACCGTGTGTGCATGTGAGAGTGTGGGTGCTGAAGGAAAAGACCAGTGTCTGAATGAACCTGGTTCTCAGAAAGCTTCTGTTCAGTGAAGGTCCACCGCAGACTTGGAGAGAGGGTTGTGACCACTCATTTCAGAAGTGAATATTTATTCTGTTCCTATTTAATAAGATGGAAATCAACTTTTGAAACCTGAATTATGTATTATGTTACAATGTGATGAGAGTAAATAAACCAGTAATGATAAATATGTTACTATGTAATAAAATGAAGACATGGGTTTTCTTCTCTGCTCCTTAACAATGGAATAAAATGCAGCTTTGTTATGCCTGGGAATGCGGTGTATATGGACATGTCTGTGTCATTCTGGGCNGCAGCTTTGTTATGCCTGGGAATGCGGTGTATATGGACATGTGTGTGTCGTTATGGGTAATAGAATACACTTTGTCTTTACATAACCAACACCAGCACAGAAACACTACACCCAACTGGTTCACAGCTGACTACTTTATTATTGCACGTGTTACTCTGATACTGTTACACATAACTGTTGCCAGTAAACCAGTGACTGGTAGGAACTAAAATTAATCTTACAGGAAGGACATGAAAGTTAAAACTCAAATGTTACACATATAAATCAAATAATTCAAATGCAAAAGCATTATACAAAATGAAAGATAAATTCTGAAGAGGTCAACACAGCTCCACAAGCAACAAAAATTACAGTCAACAGCATTGAGTATTTAGTAAAAATACTCTTATTACAAGTAAAAGCTCTGCATGAAAAATCCTACTTAAGGGAAGGTAGTTAAGGAGTAGCAGCAAAAAATTCAATACACATATATCTTTGTATAAAGACTCACTTGTTCTGGTTATAATGTTATAACTTTATGCTAGCAAAGTTATAACTGACATTACT
>JANJYP010250463.1:0-10961 GCA_024605115.1 Rastrelliger brachysoma | reverse complement strand
TTTTTTTTTTTATTAACTGAATGCAACAATTTTTCATACCAAAAAAGAAACAAACAAAAAGGAGAAATGAACAAAAACAAGAAGATGATGAAGTGATTATAAAGAGATATTGTTGTATCTCTCCAGGATTCACTTTTGTCTCACCTGGAGACCTTGCTGCAAAGAGGAAAAGACACAAGGGAGAGGGGAGGGAGGACGACAGCAGGGAAGGTTGAGTTTTGCAACCAAGCCACAGTGTAAATGCAAAGGATGTTTAAAAAAAAAAAAAGAATTCATGAACACACAGAAAAACATATTGACAAGTGTGACCTAAGCTCACCTGGAGACCTTGCCCCTAGAAGAACAAACAAAAATGATAAGGGGAAAGAGAAGAGTGCAGAGTTGAATCTATTTATTCTGGACTGAAGGACATTCTGTTCAGTACAGGTAAAAACTGAAATGTTGGGAAAAAAGCTGGGAAAAAGAAAGATAAAATTAGCAAACAATAAATATACCGTAAATTCTCAAATTGTGGCCTTTATCTCAACTGAGTAGAAAACACTGTTTTGATTTGAAACAAGCTTTTGTCACTGATTTTTCAGTGTAAGCTTCATTAATAAGCCTTCTTGTTTTCTTATCTGGATTCTTTGTAGTATTAAAGGCAGGGAGGAAAAACAAGACTGCAAGCCAGTAAACATGAATTTAATGCAGCTTTGGAAATGTTCTATGAGAAAAGATAAGCATTTGACTTGTTTTATAGGTCTTAAGCACATAAAGAATGCATTTTGATAGAAGACACTTTAATTGTGCACATTTTAACGCCACTTCTTTAACAAACTGAAAGGCCACTATTTCAAAACATCTACCGCAATGGGACTTTTAAGAAAGGAAAAATAGAAATCAATAATAGCTGGTGGTAAAGTGTGTAATTAATTTTATTAATTAAACATTCTGTAGGCTAAATTTTTTTTTATACCTGAAAGCATTCTGGAGACCTATTAGATATCGGATTTCCCTTTTTTTATGTGTTATACTTATTCAAAACTTGGCTATCACTTCAGTGCTGGCTTTCATTTGAGAATTTACAGTAGAAATAACATAGAGAGTCTTAATGGAAAGAAAATCATGGATAAATAGAATCTAGCCCAGAAACGATTGCAGTATACATTAGACACAAATTTGTCAGACTTCCCAGAGAAGTGTGTCCAATGAGGTTAGTTTCATGTTTTTGAACAAAAAAGTTTGTATCACTGGACTCACCTGGAGAGCGAGCACTGTGGATGCCTCCATTGTGGTTCTCACTGATAGAGAAGTCCAGAGATGGACGTGGTTTAGGAACATACTCTTTCCTTGGTTTGTTAGAAGCATCCCTTATCCTACAGAGAAAACAGAAAACAAAACTCTCAGAACTCTCATTTTGCTGCAGTAATGTACAAATGTCAGTGATTTGTTGCACTGAAACAAGAGAGCTGAAGTTCTTGTGGAACTCAATACTGACCGTTCGTCGATCTTACTGTTGAGCTGTGTGAGGATGTCCGCAGCCCGTCTGTGATACTCCATCTGAGCGTGGACAAGCGCAGCGACTTGGCTCACCTGTTCAATCTGTTGATGCACAGTTGCATNAGGATGTCCGCAGCCCGTCTGTGATACTCCATCTGAGCGTGGACAAGTGCAGCGACTTGGCTCACCTGTTCAATCTGTTGATGCACAGTTACATTTTGATAACATGGCAGACATTACAGAAGTGTGTGTAACAGCATAATGAGGTTTTGTTACCGGAACTTGGAGTCAAAATCAGTCATCCAACAACCTCATGTTTAGCTGGTATGTTTTGCAGAAACTTAAGGCAAGGTAAGGCAGGGCAATGCAAGGCAGGTTTATTTATATAGCACATTTCATACCCAGAGGCAACTCAGTGTTTTTTCCATCAAAACAAACATTTAACATTAAGACCTGGAAGCATAAAAAGTCACATTCTTCATGTACATCATGATTTATTCATTAAATTTGTTTTCATTTTCCTTTGCTAGATTTGACTTTTCCACCTTAGTCAAATGCAAAATATTTTTGCAATATTTCAAGATTTTTCTGAATTTTTGAGTGGATGGAACGAGTAGAAACACACCTGCTGACTATCATTCAAAATTATGATTTCATGAATTAAAGTGAAGATATTTGCTTAGCACTTTGAAATTTGCTTCAAATGTAAAGTGAATTATGAATAAAATGTATTTTATTATTGTTGTTGTTATAAGGTGTTTGCAAACAAATGACCCAGAGCAACATGTATTTCATGTGAAGACTGGCTGTGTTAATTAATTAAGTGGTATTAACCAAGTTAGCAGACAAGTGTTGAGGGTGAAATGATTCTTACATCACTCTCCAGCAGGTTGAACATGCTCTGCTCAGCAATGTCCTTGGATTCGTCGAATTTCTCTAGTGCTTGTTTGAGCTCATCATCCGTCACCTTGCCCTGGCGCTTCTTCTTATAATCAAAGTCCAAGCGACGGCCCTCCATTTTCTTCAGGTGATGCTGTAAAAGGCCACACAATAAATCTGAGCCCCTGACAAAAAGAATAATTTATTTGGTGTTTTTCCTCGATTAATGGGTGTTACTGACAACTGTCTGACTACGCTGTAAGCTCTATAGTCGTACCTGAATCTCCTTGAGATCTTTCTCGTGGAGGTTCTGCAAGGGATCAATGAAGTTTTGTTTCACCTCCATGTCCAGAGCATCCTTCACCTCTCCCAGCTCACGCATGGCTTCCCCAGCATCAATAAGAGCAAGCCCTAAAAAAAGACACACATTTAGGCACAGAGAATGACTCAAAACTGTTTGTAATGTCAGCATAAAATTCAGAAAATCTCCAAATTTGGTAATAAGGCTTTCTTTTCCTAAACACTCACTGAAATCTACAGCAGGTTTTGAAGACAGGTATATCTATTTAAATATTTTCATATTTTCACTTATGAACTAAATAAAGCAAACTGCAGGCATCTTGTCTGGAAAATAAGCTCATGCATTTTTCATAACATTGTTACTGAGTCCTGCAGGGAATAAAATGATGCCACTTTGTTCTTGTGAAGCTTATAAAGAAGTCTGAGGCAAGACTTTTAATGCAAAGTGCTTTAATGTGCTGCAGCTCACCAAAATTAGAATCCTCTCCGAGCTCCCTGCCAAACCGCTGCATGGACTCTCCCAGGATGGTCTCAGTCTGTGTGTAGCATGGTCGATTCTCCTGGCCTCGCATACGTGACATGGAGTTCATCATGCTCATCTTGGCTCTGGTGGCTGCAAAGATAAATAAAACTGAACACCTCTGGGCTAAATGCTCGATCAAGTTTTAACTTAGTTGTCATAAAACAGAATGTTCAAAGTGCCAAAACAAAGATTTGATTATAATTTATTGTTTGCTATCAGTTTGGGGGTTATTTTTATTGTGAGTTTCAGCTTAAGTCAGCAGTATGTCAAATGAGATATTATTTAGATGCACTATTAAGTTCAAGTAGCACCAAGGATACTGTAGTGAGATAAATATTGAGTCAAAATAAAGAGTTAAGTCTCTTTGAGGATGTATTTGGTACAGCAGTGCAAAACTAATACGCAATAAACAGAAAGTTCTGTTGTGGAAGGGATTTTGAATACTTTTTGTTTTGCAGGGAATTCATCATAAACCAAATTAGTGGAAAAATTAGTTTGAACCCAATGATAGCACTACATAAAAAGTCAGAGGATGACCAAGGTCAGTACAGTTGTAGGAGGCTTTGTCTGTGCCTAATAGTATATTTTTGAAAACATTGCATGCACATTATTGCCTTGTCCATTTGGTTTAAATATCACCTGGGTTTGGCTGCAGATACTCAGTGGTCTTGGTCATGATGTCCAGCACGGCCCGAGCAGTGGTGTCCATCCTCTGTAACCCACAACATAAACCAACATGTGAACGGAGAGAAGGAAGTACAGAAGTAACAGCTAAGGTAAAGACGTGGATAGTATGGTAACATAAATATGTAATGTGTGATGTGTTTTGGAAGATGATGAGAGAAATATAACAGCAATCAAATAAATTTTGAATCTATAAAGCTGCCATCTAGCAAAGAGAATAAAAAAGATGGAAGAACGTGGTGTTTTGTTGTGCAACATGGTGGTGAGCTGGGAGCTGGCCAGCTTTTGTGTTTTGCCTTGTGAAGTATATGGATATAACAGTATATACCATAAAAGTTTTCAAGGTAAACAGGTAATTTGGTATTTTCAAGTAAATTATGACAGTTTTGGTAAGAATACAAATGTCTTTATGCTCGTGCCATGTGTTAATAGCAGAAGTTGTACCTAAATGAAGATGACCCATGCTTAACTCCAATTTCAAAACTCAGGCTCTTTCAATTCAAGTACATGACTTTGATACATGACATTACCATGGCCAGCACTTATATTTTGGTGTGCATTCAAAAGACAATTTTCCTGATTTTAATGACAAAAGTTTACATTGTTGACAAAAGTTTGTTTCATTAAAACTGAGCATGTTGAATGTGTTTAATACAGCATAATACATTGATAGACTTCTAATAACACCAGAAAGGGTCAATGTAATGATTAAAGATGCTTCTGCACAGTTCTATGTAAATTTCACAAAATTTCATTATCTATCTCGTAACAGAAAAATTCTAGTAATAATCTCTATATGCTGATAATGGGACATTGGAAAGAGTTCAGTCTTGCCTTTTCCATATCAGTGAAGTCCACATCGAGCTTTGTACCCTCTGCCCCGCCAACTTTCTCACTCACTTTCTGCAAAACAAACAAACAAACAAGCATGTTAAACGTTAGAGTTTTATACAGCTAATGATGTGGCAGTGACAAAACAAATTCTCGAGTGGTCAAATCTATTTCGACAATCCCCATTAGAGGAACGAAAGTCATTGTTGAAGTGACATGAAGAAAAAAAAGAAGCATCTGTCAAATAAACAACCATATAATAGTTTGTCATTTTAAGTGTTACATATGAAAACTCCAATATTTTTATTTATTTATTTATTTTTACAAATTCAGAAATACAAGATTTGTTTTTCAGGTTATATTCATATGTAGGCCTATTCATTTAAAACTACATCCCTGCTTCCAAATCTTAAACAACAAGATTAAAAATAAAAGACAGTGAGATCACGCTGTTCTATAGTAAATTATTCATGAAATGACAGTTTAATTAACATGGTATCTTAATGTACATTTTGTAATGAGAGTAATTTGCCCTGCCAGCATGAGCAGCCTCTTTCTGCTTTATCATCCTTGGGCCACAATCTCTCCATTCAAATTAGGATAATGTCAAACAACGAGTATTATCATATCAGTTTGACCTTGTGCTTATATAAGAGTAAGCCTTTCATTTCACAGCATGAAGAACATCACTGACATTTTAGGAGCATAAATAAGTACATCCAATTTCACAAGAGAAATAGCACAAAAATAAACACATGTTGTAGAAATATATTGTTACTTATTTTGTAATCCTGTTAATCAAGTTTCTATTTCAGTACCTCTCAGATCTGGAAAGCTACAGAGACAACAACCCATAGTTTCTGAGCCCTACTGTCAGAATATACACATAAACAATACTGTCATGCTCACATTGACGTATAGTTTACAGCAAATATAGCCATATTATTAATATAGCCATAACACAACCCTCTTTCATCCAAACAAAAGGAAGTGTCTTAGTTTATGTCTTTGACGTGATAATGATGAGTCACCAATCACCAAAGCAGAGAATCTCCATCACTGCTGGAGACAGATCCAGCAGTAGAGAGGCAGATAACAAATACGCAGGAAGGATATAAAGTATGGGCAGCAACAAGCTGCTGGCAAGGACCTACCAGCTTCAGGCATGGCAAGGATCAATGTGCACAGACATAAACATAGAAATAACTCCTTCGTGCTCCATCTCTCTCTGTCTGTGTCTGTCTGCTGATAATATTTTCAACTCTGCCACCATGCAGCTCCTGTCTGTGATGTAACCAGACGCCTTGAGGGGGCAGAAATGTGACACAACGAGGCCAGACACAACCCTCAGAGGATGGATGGAGGGAGGAAAATAGGCTTTCAGGGAACGACACATTGCGTGACCAAAGAAAACATGAAAGCTAAGGTCAGTGGATGAACACTTTCCTCAAGTAAAAGAAAAGACAAATCTCATTGTGTAGAATTGCACCTTTTTTGGTTTTGAAATGTTTATGTTGTAATAGAAGATGGGCTGAATGGGCAGTGAGACTGCAGTTTCTTCAAAGACAGAAAGTAAAGATGTTGAAAGAAAGCAGGGAAGTTGATTCCTAAAACAGTGTGTAGGAAAGACATACAAGGTGTGCCTCAAAAAAAGATTTATAAAATGCACAGACACATTTTTCCATTTCTAAATTTCAATCAACTTGAAAATATGTACATCAACAGGAAACTCACATCCCATCCTAACACTCCCACAATCAACCATGAAAAGTCAGTGCAAGAGCCTGAGTGAATATTGGTGTACATGTTGTTCCTGTGGAGAATGACAGCAGTAACAGAAGAACGTTTGAGAGGCTGATGACTGCAGCAGATGTTAATACAACAAATGAAACAGATTCTCAAATTAAACAAAGTGTTCAGATATGGAGTTGCCAAGAAGTACATTGCTGCACACTGTCTGTTTGGACAAATGGGGAGACTGGGACACAAACGCTCACTCTTTGGTATTCGTTCATAATCTACTGTATGTAGACAAAACATGCTTGATGAGACCAAACACACTCAATCTATCTAAAAAAGAATTAATACTGTCCTTATTTATATCAAGTACAAAATCCAGCTTACAGGTGTTTCTCAGTCCATAATGAGTGCAGGTAGTACAGCTGAACTAATGAAATAACTGGAGAAGGCAGAGTGTGTGGCAGCCACTGCATTCTCAAATAACAATCTATTAGCGTGTTGCTCTGCTGCTCTTTGAAGTTATTTGACATCATCTTAGATTTCCACAATTTATGTTGATCATTTCATGAGTTATTTAACATTGGTTGAGGTGAAATTAATCCATGTATTCACTCTTTAAATCTTGACATTTTTAGTTTAAGCACAATGCAGCCCAGCCCTGTGTTCTAGGGGTTGGGAATGTGACGGTGATAAAAAAATGAATATTTCATTAATATTTAAGTAATAAATCACAGATGTAATTGGTTAAGATTTGGGTGATCATGGAACTTGTGTTCACTACAAGCACAAGTTACATCGCTCTCTTGAATACTTATATCAAAGTAGATCTATGATTAATATGAAAAATATATTAAGTAAAATTACATGTGTGAGATGATGATTGTTCATTTGCATGGGTCAGAGTTTCCATACAGGTGCGTCCATTCTCTTGTCAAGTTTGTTTTTACAGATCTCAACTTTTTAATGGGAAGTGACAAATATAATATAATATCAAGCTCCATTCTGCACATACACAGCTGTTATAAATGACGCCCCAGGAGATGTAACGAGAAAAGTGAGAAAAAAAAAGTAGACGTATACCTCATGGGGTGAAATGCAGAGGGGTGATCTGTGACAGACACAGTTAGGGGATGGGGGTGTAATAGAACTAAACCTGTGACAGCAGTTCATGCAGTGTAGGACTTTGTGAGGATTGGTGCTCTATGAGTCATCTCAGCCTAGTCTCCACTGATCCCACTTGTGAAACAGCTCAATATTCAGCAATGCAAAACACACACTCACACACACACACACACACACACACACACACACACACACACACACACACACACACACACACACATAGAATGGAAAGTGTAGCAGCAAGCTACATTTTCTGTCACTAGTTTTACCTGCACATCACTACAGTGTCTTCAAATCTCCCTTGAGCTGGTTGCCATAGAAACAGGTACCTGCCTGCACTAGGCTTTATCAGGTATGATGTATGTGTATGCATGTATGTATATCTTTAACTTCCTGTCATTTCTCACTACTTTTGCTCTGATCAAAGACTAATAGGGATGCCTGCTTCATGAATCTTTGCCACTAGGGAGACGATGATGAACCGAACTGCTAAGATGGAAGTGTGTGGTGTTACATGTTTTTATATATATATATATATATATATATATATATAGTTGATTCATATGTTTGCGTGAGCCACAGCTGTGCCAACACAAGCAATGTATGTAGTGACACTTGGTGTTGATCCATGCAATCAAATCATACACTGTATAGTTTTACACCTGGGCTGCAGTAAGAAGACAGTTACATATAACCACCACCTGGTTTTAGATGAGAATTGCTTCACATGCCTCTTTTTTAGATAGAAATTGGAATTTATATTTTCAAAACAAGACTATCAAGCACATACAGCAGTGGGTAACAGATGAGTTTAATGATGCAGTCTCTGGTTTGGTGCTGTCACAGGATGCTGCCAATTATTCTTTCACCACAGCACCAGTTTGTCTGATATTCTGACCCATGATGATGATCAGTGTTCATTTTCATACCAGGTATAACAGGCTTGTGTGCAATAACTGCTTCAAGGTACACAGAGCGAAAAAAGGTGGAGAGTGTGTTTTCTTAGTTCTGAGTCCATAATCGCCTTGAATATACAGGGAAGTTGACACAAGTGTTTGCATTGAAATACAAAAGTTTGCAGCATTGTAAACAAGCTGCCTGCTTAGTGTGCACATGCAGCATTTGGAGTTTTAAAAGGTGGATTAGAATGATTTATTTCAGTGTAGTAATAACTAAAACAATATTTTATCTATGACTAAATCAAATGTCAAATTTAGGTGACAAATTAGGGAAGTTAAAAAATTTAATAACAACAGCTAACAAAAATATTTCCCCTGATAACTGTCAGACTGTAAACTAGACCACCTACATTTTTTAATCTGTCAGTAGGAAACATGAACAATAGCTACACAACAAATACGTATATTCATTATAAAGGGGAAGTAGTGAGTAATGATTGATGGTTCTCAGCTGAACAGAAACACAACCTGCTGACATTTAATAGGAGCAAGCTCTCGGTTTACATATCTGATCCCTGATGGACGTTAATGCCGGCAGTACTTTGATTTTTGAGGATCAAGTTTTAAAGTATTAAGGACATTGAAGATCGGTTTGGATGATACGGGCACTTACCTAACACTACACACAGAGCTCTAAATTCAACTGTATCTGTGTTTGTTTTTGGGTTAGCTGTTAGGGAGTGAGGGAGTCAATAGAAGTCAGTTATTTCTTAGACTAGATGAAAAACAACTCAGTCAAACATGCCTGCAGGGACCTGGGTATAACTAGGCAGAAGAGCAACTGAATTAATAAAACAACTGTGAGTGGCTGTAAGTGGAGCAGTGCTGCCGTCAACACATGTTCAACCTCTAGACATTTACAAAGTGAAGAGCAAAGACCAGGATGGTGTTGTACTTTGATGGCTCCAAGCTGAGGAGACAGCGATTCAATGCAGTGATGGAGAAGACGCATGCCAGAAAGCCCTCACATGCATGAACATACGTAGGCACACAACTATATAGCACGTCACAGACAGTTGCCACAGGACTGATGATTGATCCTTAACTTCCAGTGACTTTCTGCCCACTATGTAAATTTGAGCTAAGCCACCAATCTCACCTAGTGGCCAGGAAGCAGGCGAACTAAAACCCCCCCAGGGGAACCAGCAATGTCACTGTGCTTTCACACATAACTATTCTCTTTGTCCCCTTAATCTGTCCCTCTCTCAACAACCAATCTCATCTTTTTCTTTCATCACCCGTCACTCTCTCAGCCCTCCCACTCCACTTCCTTGTTTTCCCTGCAGGGAAAGGACACGACAAGGTGAACTGAGCAGTAGCAGTGTGAAGTGAACCTTACAGGGCTGAGTAAAATGCGCAATTGGCTTTGGGGAAATAACAGCAGTGGCGTAGATGATATGTAACCTGTGACGTCACACACTTGTAGTAGTAGTGAAGGCTGTTGTACATAAATGTGAGAGTCGTGATGCCTGTGGAAAAAAGAGGCACTGCAGGGATATGATTTCACTGCAGAGCTTAGGCTGCATTATTTCTGAGCCTTTTCATTCTACTTTAATACCATTTCATTTAACATTATTATAGGAATGCAATTGTTTTTTATCATTATTGATTGATTAATATGTCAATTATTTTCTCAACTGCTTGATTCATTGTTTGTTCTGTAAAATGTTAAAAAATGATGAAAAATCTTGATCACTCTTTCCCAGAGTCCCAGATGAAACCCTCAGGTGTCTAATTTTGTCACCATCAACACTCCACAACCCAAAGATATTCAGTTTTCTGTCACAGAAGACTAAAGAACCCTGAAAAAAAATCACATTTGAGAATGTGATGTTTCCTCTTAAAAATGTGGCTCAAATGATTAATCAATCCTCAAAACAGTAATGGGAATAGTGAGGGAATTTTAATAGGCTACAAACCCTCAGGTGTAGTTCACAGATTTACACCTCTCCGCATACATTTCTCTCCAACCTGCACCTATGTCAACCACATCAGACTAGATTAAATATACTTAGCGGCTGGAGGAAAATAGCCTAGAAATCTTGCCAAAGGCTCCAGACATGGCATCCTACCTCCCTCTATCGTCCCAAAATCTCTTGCATCAACACAAGAGGTCAGACAACATGGTGTGTCCTGGCGTGCTCTCACAGCAGAGCCTCTGAGAGTACCACATTGTTCACAAGGCCTCAGGTGACAAAAGTGAGGTGTATTAAAGCTGAAAACCAGCATGACATAAAAGGTCAACTTACAGTGGATTTATTTCTGAGAGGGATTTTGCTCACATGCAAACAAACAAACAAACTTATGCAACTTTTCTGCAAGCCCAAATGGATCTCAATGAAATTTCTCAACCTAATATTTACTTATAAAATCAGGACAGAGGTGAAAATAGTTAAATACAATATATTTTAATAGAAAAGGAGTATGCATGTGGCCTAATGATA
>JANJYP010250348.1:0-11854 GCA_024605115.1 Rastrelliger brachysoma | reverse complement strand
GTGAAGCGCGATACAGCGAGGGTTTACTGTACTACATGTTTTATTTCCATACATATCTATAGATCATTAAACCCTGGAATTCAAATTCATACAGCGTAGAGGTATCTTATCCCATAAGATGCAGTTACCACACCCAGATAACAAAAAACTTATGCTCAGGTGTCAAATGATTTTTAGGAATTCTTCAAATGGTGGTTTGATTGAAGAGGTAATACAGGCTGCTATCCACTGTTAAACATCAAAGAAAGGTTAAGGTACCCCTTTGTAGTCTGTCTGGAATATTCATTTTTTTTCAGGTAGACAACTGTTTTGTCTGACCTTTCAAGGAAAAAGAGAAAGCTTGACTGGAACCGCTTGACATTTTGGTAATCTTTGGCTAGCACTGATAAGGGGAAAAAATCATTTTGCTGTAAGGTACTGTAGACTGACTGGGTGTCGACTGAGCACATAGGATAATCATTTTATCCTCATCTATGTTTCACTCTCGGCTGTGTTGCTTTCATTTAGAAGTCAGTTTCTCCCAGCGCTTGGTTGTTAAGTGCAATCATAATTTCAGTTTTGGTTGTAGGTATGAGGGAAAAGGCTTACTTGATGTAACATATGACACCAGTATCCATCTTTTTATTTCCAGATAAACCAGAAGTGAAGATTGTGGTGACATATCCTGAAGGATTAACTAGAGAGGGTGACAATCTAGATTTGACATGTATCGCAGAAGGAAAACCACAGTAAGTACACCCATAGGTGGCCAAACTTTAAAACCTCAAAACACAATAAGGATTTCTCTTCATCTTCTCTTCAGTCAGATTTTCTGCTGTATATGTACATCATTGTCTATGTACATTTTCTGTCAGTTAGAGCATCCCCTTAACCTTTACACTTCATTGTACCATTTAAATGTTACCAGTTGTTAGCATGCTGTATAAAGCACATAATTAGACAGGGCCTGCCAATGGCCATCCTCAGACAATCTCAGTTTTGACCTTTACTTCAGATTTCTAGCATGGATAGACAGCTCCTGAGTGATGTGTGTGGTATTTATGCTCTTCAGTCCCCATCAGATCAACTGGCTGAGAGTAGACGAGGATGTGCCACCACACGCTGTGGTCACTGGCTCTGATCTCTACATTGAGAACCTCAACAAGTCTTACAACGGCACCTATCGATGTGTGGCTTCCAATGCTGTGGGAGAGGCCTACGATGACTACATCCTCTATGTATATGGTATGTATTATGCCTCATTGCACTTGATGCTCAAATGCTTCCATCACTCTTTTACACCAGGAGACAGTCTGTATTGCTGATACAGAAAGGTTTATAGACTTAACTGCCGACAGTAGCTCTAGCAGTCGGGGGATTGTATTGGAGCGATAAGGATTTACAGCATTTGTGCAACAAACAGAATCACATTTCAAACATATATGGATGTAAGCCATTATTTAGAGTAACAAGGAGCTTAAAACCACAGAAGATAGCTGCATTTGACATGTATTGCAGAACAAATCCACAGAACTCCAAATGTATGTTTAAGATTTGAGCTGCACTGTACTATTAATGCGTGATGAATTTGAACGTTACCTATACACTGGTGGAAAAAAGTTTTTGGACACCCCATGCATTTTGAACTGTTGCATTAAGAGTCATTCTTAGAGGATCAAATGCAGTTTCTTTTTCAGCCCATTGAGATTGTGTGCTGCTGTAGTTGAAAGAACTGTAATGGATAAAGTTGCTGTTGACTTTAGACTAGCCCATGAGAAACCCATGAATGGTGGATTTTATAGATTTATATTATAGATGAGTTTGTGCTGCAGAAAAATGGAGCCTGTAGGATAAAAACGCACTATCTAGGCAAGTATGGTCAAATACCACACCAAGGAGACGCCTATGGTCACATTCTCCCATTCACTCGGAGTCCACACTGCTGAAAAATTTGAGACTATATGGGTAAAAATAACGTATATTCCCAAGTACAGTCAAATTGTAGACCTAAAGGAAGCTATGCTCACATTATCCCATTCACTCAAAGTCCATACTACGGACAATCAAATAATGTGTTTTGGTGCAACCTTTAGCCAGGTCCAGCAGACTCTGGTGTTACAGGCATTTTCCATTACTACTGTTCCAGACTGTGAAAAGTTTAGCCATCACTGTCAAAAATCTTCCAATCTATTTCCACTACATAGTGTCTTAAAACCCCTCCTTTTACCGAAGGACTTGGATCTCATTGATTATTTTTGACTACCTGATTGTTGTAATTTAATCTGTGAAAGTTATTTGCCTGTTTATTTTCTTCAAATTTCTTTGTAAGGCATTTTTAATACTAAACTGGGGGTCAGAGGTCAGTGATGACCGGTACTCAACTTTAATTGCATTGATTTACACAGCTGGCCACTAAAAAAACTGATGCAGTATATATTTTAGAATACACAAGTCATTATTCTTGTGATATAACATCTGCTTAGCTCAGCACCAGACTACAAACCACAGCATCACTCTTATACACCATTTACAGTTTGTGATCACTGCTGAATATTCATTTATTCATCACAATGGAGCCCAGACATCCTTTTTCAGGGCTGAATATGCTGCGATATCATTGTAACATGAACACATCAACAGTGCCTGCAAACTCAAATACTCCTGAAAATTCACATTCAGAATGTTCCTAATAGTACAATTATTTGAAGTCCCACTCCACTCAGTTTAGTTTTTCCTTTTGTTCCTTCAATTGGATGTTTAAGGTTGACTATGTAGATTAATGTATGTGCTGTGTTACCATAATGAAAAGCACCCATGGAGTTATCAGTAAGGTAGGAGACACATTGTGTCCAGCAGTTTGACATGAATAATATTTGCACTGTTAAACATTACTCAGTCAATGAATGGATAAAGTGGAGATGTAATCTTAAGGATTTTTAATCAGGTAACTGAACATTTATTCGGAAAAAACATGTCAGACATAATTTGATATTCTGAAGAGAGAATGTTTATGTCCTAAAACATGTTCAGTTTGGATCTTTAAACAAAAGAATCCACCATTGTCAATTGGCTCATAGCTGAAATTTGACTTCATATTTCCACAGTGAAGATGGACTTTGGTTCTGTTGACTGATATCCAAGTGGGTGGAATTTCAATGTGTTCTGCAGACGAACAGTAAAGGGCAATAGAGGGACCATCTCTCCTTGGACTAGACTTTAAATGTCGCAGACAGTTTGTTCTCCTTGTTTTGAACCTCTCCCCATTGAAGCTTCTTCTTTTTTTACCAAAACATCAAGTCAAGTATTTATTGTCATATGCACAGTTAAAACATATTTCCCTGTGCAATGACATTCTTCCTTTTTCTTTCACTTTGAATGCCATTTTTAAAGAAACACAAGGTATAGGAAATAAAAAGTATTTAAGTAAAATCAAATGAATGTAAATATCAAGAGCAGAGAGGAGGAGGGGGGTGAGGTGAGGGGCAGTGCAGAGTGAAGCTTAATATATGGTGAGGTGGGTTAGGTGGTAGGAGCAATAGATTGGGTCATTGATGAGTACAATATATTTCTCCTGCATTTCACACTTAAGCAGCTTCTGCCAAAGAGCATAGATGTGAAACACCTGTTGGAATTTGGAATGGAGTCTTTGATGATGCTGCAAGCTCTACTTTGGACTTTCTAGCAGTAAATGTAGATGAAGGCACAGCATTATTGCGCAGAAAATTAAATAATCGCTGGTGATGAAATCAAAAATCAGCGCATAGATGTTCTATCATTTCCAGACTGTTATCTTTTTGAGCGGTGCTGTTTCACGTCACAGTCCATCATCTAGCCTACATACACAAGCGAAACCGTCCTCACATTTGAAACATCTTAGTCATACTCTCACATCCAGCAGATATTGTGTGTTGCGCAACGTTTCTTATGGGAGTTTTTTTACTACAATGTCAGAGATGCTTGCGTAGGCAACTGTATGCAGGACAGTCAGAAAAGTGTGCATCACCCTGAAACTGGTTTTACCATCTTTAAAAAGAAAAAAGAAAGTACTTCTGAGCTTTTTGCCCAAGGGGAGAATAAGTAGATTTTATGTCCCTGGTCGGAAACGAACCTGGGATGCTGCTATCATGTGGCATGTAGTGTAACCACTCGACTACCAAAGCACCGCGTTGGCAGTCCCCAGACATTTTCCCTTAACATAAACCACCTGTCAGATTTGTTGAATTAATTTAAAATTATACTGACATTGTGCTGCAACCTCAGACTGGGATTAGTAATTTAATTTCTTGTAGGATTTCCAGTGTGATCAGCAGCTGCAGCAGTGTTACTCTTATTTCTGAAAAAACGTTCGAACTCTGGCATTAAAATCTCTATTTCCAGTGAGTTGAAAGACCTCCTCTTCCCCGTTGCCATTGTGACTTGTGGAATCTGGGCTCCATTGACGATGGCTTTTTAACTCAGGGCTAAACTCCTCTGGGTTGAATTAACTAACTCAAATCAGCTGATCTGGAACCGAAAAACCTAGGCTTTCCTTTATCAGAGGAAATCAGCCCAGAGCTCAGGGTTAAGCACAGGGTTTGATAAACCTGCTTTGTGAAATGGACCCCTGGAATTTAAAGCTGCGGACTCTTTCTACCTTCAACTCACAGATTGTCAGCAGTTCATGAGGTCTCCTCTCTTTCTTCATGCCCACTGTCTTCTGCTTGGTCTTATTTTTACTTATTTTAGTCTTTTCTCTCTTATATGCTATTTCATCACCCACAATGATCATACCAATGATTGTGGTGTCATCAGCAAATTTCAGGATAGTGTCGTCCTTGTATTAGTCATTGCAGTCGTGGCTGTGTAGAGTAAAGCATGAGGCTGAGTATGCATCCTTGAGGGGTGCCAGTGTTCATCATTACCCTGTTTGAGGTTAGTTTTCTAACTCTGCCCATGAGTAAATCCAACAGCCAGTCACAGATTGTGGGGTTAAGGCCAAGGTTGTATGGTTTTGTCACACGTTTGTGGGGGGAGGACTGAACTGTAGCCAGTGAAGAACATTCTGATGTAAGAAGAAATGTTTTCAGGTGGAAGAGGACTACTGTATGTGCAGAGCTGCAGAAATAATGTCCGCAGTGGATTTGTTGGGTTGGTATGCATACTGTAGGGGGTCCAGTGACTCAGATGTATTACCCTGGATATGGGCCAGAACCACTTTCTTAAAGCACTTCATTGTGTTTGGAGTGAGCGTAACTGGCCTGAAGTCATTCAGACAAGCGACGGGACTCAGGGCTGGAATGATGGTAGAAGTTTTAGAATTGTCAGGAATGGCATACTGACTTTCAACATATCAAAATCCAAAACTATCAATTTCATAAAACATCAAATTAAGCCAAACATATAAAATAAATTAATTTACATATGAAAATAAAATGATTAGATGACTGCAATCACATATAATCTCAAAAAGTTTAAACTTCTTTGCAACTGTTTAAAGGTGCAGCAGGCATCGTTGCACTTGAATCCCCACGGGGGGAACAGCAGGAGAGAACTGTTTTGAAGTTTTGCAAGAAGGACTTCATCTTTTAAAAATCATGCAACATGGCATCAGTGATGTACACACTTCCTTGGACCTTAATTTCCTATTTTTGGCGGCTGGCAGGGGTGATGAGGATGAGGGGGGAAATAAATTTGCAGCAGGTGCAGCCATTGTTGGTGAGTTCAGCTTTCTCTCCTTGGAGCGCTTACTCCCTGCTGCTTAGAAGAGTGTTTTGTATTTCGCTCCCAATTTTCAATTTGTTTCTACCTGTGTGCCAACAACATTGTCTGGCAGTGACCATTCCAAACACCAGGAATGAGGGTGAATCTTCTCTATAGACTCTGAAGTAGTATGTACCAAATATTCTTTTCAGCATCTCTAGTCTGTTATGTAAACACTAGAATGAATGCTTATTCTTTCTTTCTGTCTTTCTTTACTTGGAAAACTAATGTATTGTTTCCTTGTAAGGCTTGTATTCATTAGGTTTAACTTAGTCAAAATGTACCCCATATATGGCTCATGTCAGTACTTGTCATTGTGAAAGCACTTTGCTTGTTTATCTTTCAAACACGCTGAAAATAGGACACCTGTCCCTACTTAAAAACTATGTAAAAAAACGCAAACCCCGGTGGGGTATGCAGTAGTGCAAAAAACATACCATTATATCTGATTCATCACACATTGATGCAGATTGTGAGATTTAGTTGTTGAAAACAATACTCATGTTTAAACTCAATATATGAGCAGCAGGACCAGATGAGAGGAATTGGGGTGCAGAGTGTATTATGTTAAAAGCAAAGCTGTTGTTGAAAATGGTCTTGTTGGATTTTGTGAGAGAAACGATTGCAGGTTTCAGACTGGTGATTTTATTTTGATCAGTACTTATGACAGTTGTTGAAAATGTGCATTTGTGAAAATAAATGCACTTGTAGTGGTTTTAACTTCAGTGCAATCTCAAACATCGTAGGGGAGACAGTGAATATATTTTAAATGGAAAGGTATAGTGTTGGGAGGAACTCGTCAGAGTCACAACCCATAAAAGAAGAAAAGCAGTGTTGTGGATGCAAGTTTTTGACTATGTAAGAGAACAGTAACCTGAGACTGAATTTCCACACCTGGAAACTTTCAGAACTTATGAATTAACAGCCTCCTGAATACAGTGCTGTTGGTGATGTATTGAATTTGCAGCCAAGAAGAAATAACTCTGTGTGGTTTAAGGAATGTTTTATAAATTGAGCTTCAAACACTGTAGGACCTCACTAATCCAAATCTCTGAGGTTCAAAGCATTCATAGAAGCACTGGTTTTCTAGTTTTTTATTGCTAAAATATATTTTTAGTTACATATAAAAGTAAATTCCATCAAGCAGTTAATGGAACATACTGATTTTCACATTATCATATGTCTAAGCAATTGGGTTGGTCCAGGAGGTGCTGATGTTCAGAAAAAATTATGTGTTTGTTTCTCCAGCTGACATGTGTGACTTTGTCACTGTGACATAGGTTTCCTGTAACTCCCATAACTCTGCGGCCCCATGGTTATTCATCATTGTGCTCTGCCTGGCAGATGATGACATCTGCTTGTTCCCAATGGACCCATAATGATCACTCCCAAACAAAAGGACAGCATATGCCAGCAAATAGCTCACTCAAGGCAGACTTATTCAAGCTATCATGACTAAATTCTGAAGTGCTGTGTAAAGATTCCTTTGCTACTGAGAATTATCTTACTTCATCTGTCAGTGAATCTCATGTGTAGTATTTTATGAACAAGGTGTAAAAATGCTTAAATTTATTAGATTCTTGAAGATCTTTAAAATAATAATATAATGCTGCAATTGCAAAGACATTTTCACTGAATTGCCTGCAGGTATTATGAAGGTCATGAATGATGTGTGTCTACTGCTGTTAAATCCATGTATCATTTGCTCCATGCTGCATCCATACTGTAACAGTTGCATGAATTAATGAAGCAAATTGGAAACTGATGTTCTCTGCTCCAGAATAAAACAATTATCTTTACCTACAGTACCTACATTATCAATGTTATTGCCTTTGGCCACGACATCTTCAATTAGTGATTTCCTATCCTACATATTTGACCAATTTCCATTAACACTGCATCCCATGTGTACGAGTATTGAATGTGCTATGACTTCAGCTCGCACTAATGAGACGCAGGAGATTGGTAAAAGGTGCTCATAACCGCATATAATTATGTCTGTGACTCCCACTCTTTTTTTCTGGAGGATTTAATGCCAGACCAAATCATGTTGTGGTCCATATGAGGGTTTGTTGTCCCAGACTAATCATGTTTGCTACAGTGGCTTGATTAGTGTGTGTTTCTGCACATAGATTACTCCTAGCATGATAACCTTGTGATGTTTCTGTGTAGTTTTTCATGCACAACCCCAACCACCCACAAGCTACCACACCACTTTCCCAACTTGACTCTCATATTTTTCTGCACATTTACCATTTTTCTTCTCTTTTCATTTTTGTCACTGTTTGGTTTTGTAATTTACGAGTTCTTTCCCCCTTAAAGTCATCATATACTGTCAAAGATACATTTTGTTTAACAAACTGCATGTAACAGATAGTTTTATTTTAAAGAGTTATTTTGTTCTTGATATTCTCTTGCAAGCATTATTGATACAAAGCTGCGCTGAATCATCCATCAATTCCCTTTCATTGTGCTGCCACCAATGCTAGTCCTCCTGGCTCTTCCTATTTCAAAGAGAGTAATGACCTTTCACTGTGCCACAGCTCTGACAGGTGTGAGGCCGATGTAAATCCACGTCAAATCAAGTTCTATTGTGTTGCGTTTATTGTATGTGGCTGGTCAAAAGAGGCTTGCCATGCTGTTCTCCACAAGGGTGTGTCGGCAGCAGACTCTCAGAGGTGACCTCTGGTGCTATAACTCACAGTGTATGTTGGCAGTGAGGACAATACCACCTTTACCACCATGGTTTAGCCTGCAGTTGATTTTATTTTGACCTATGAATCTTCTATGGACAAAAAGTCAAAGATTCACAAGCCATTGAAAATTTGAGGTTTTTCAGGGTTTTGACATAACATGAGCAGGCAGCACTTATGGGTCTTTCTGTTCTTATGAAAGGCTGTTGTGCAACTGAATCACACTGATTTCATCAAATGAGGAGCTTAGTGTGGATAACTTTGAACATATAAGCTTTTAGAATAAAATAATTGGATAAACTGTACAGTAGTAACCTTTTTGTGGACTATTTCTGAAACCTTTATAAATAATCATGTAAAGGACTTTTTTAAGCAAGAAAAAATAGACAAATGAAAAGCAAAATATCTACCCTGCTATTGTGTTGGCAAGCAGGTTTAAGCAGGCATAGATAAACAATTTCTCCTACATTGGTTCACTTTATGGTTAAATTTTCTCATATCAAATTCCTCACTGATACAAATGCTCCCTGAAAATATAGCCTCTCCAAAATACACTCATATTTCAGCTCTCATAATACTGAGCCCAGACTCATCCAGCCTGGAAATTGCCCATGGAGAATTCTTGTTCGGCTGGATATTATATGTGCCACATCCTATCCTGGCCTTGTGAAGACCCTTTTCCCTGAATGGCCAATTTCCCTCTTCCAGACACCTACATTTCAGCTATCAGACTGCCTTCGGTCACAGGGAAAGAAATCTAGCCCACCCCCCTCTTCAAATACTGTCAGAGGAGAATCTTTTCCTGATATCCTGATACCCCCCTACCACTATCAACACCACCTCCGCCATACACTCCATCCCCGGTGGCAACATTATGCTGTCCTTGATGTTTTATCATTAGTTTGGGAGTGTGTGGTCCCCCACTGCTGTCTTTTGATGGAGTGCAGACAGTAAAGGCATGGATACAGCCAGCCAATTTCCCCTGCTGCGACTCTCCCACAGCAAGGGGTCGTGCTATCTTTCCCCTGCACCAGAGCCAGGCATATATTCCCCTGATGAGTAAGCTTTCAGCCCTCTTTAGTACTATTGCATACCTGAATTGCCCTCCATTTTGTCTTTCTGATTATTTTGTTTGGGGGTTAGTGACAGGCCTAATCAGTACAGTGTGGGGCGGAGGATGCTGCTTGGGGCTCTGCTGTGCTGCAGCGGGAGACCACCAGAGTGGTTTAATTTGCAGTTTGACTTAATTATTGAGAGAGTCTCTGGAAAATAGCAATTGCAATACTTCTCCATGATTGCCAGTCATTATTATTCATAGTTAATTACAAAATGTATGAAAAAGAAATACAATAGCTTGCCATAATGAAATGTAATATAACTCCATGAAGTATAGTACAATATCAGTATCTTTTTCTTTGTATTTTTTAGCCACACCAGCAGCGTAGCTCTGTGGTTTGCATTGATGGTCTGTCAGTTTGTCAGTCAGTCAGTAAACGATTTTTGTCATGACTGACATATCTCAACTACTGGATTGATTATAATGAAATGTTGTACTGACATTCATGGTTCCTACAGTAATGTATGCTGAATGTATGCTTATCTAATGCAGCACCACTATTAGCTTGACATTTTTGTGTGTGAAAGTAAAAAACTGCATTGATGGTTATAACATTTTGTGCAGTCATCTGTGGTTCTTAGACAATGGATCCTAATACCTTTGGTTATCCCAAAGGTATGGGTAGCAACCTCATAAATTGACACACAATTGTCCTTTTTGTCTGTACAGTAATTTATTACCAAATACCTGCGAAAATGAAGGCATTCACGTCAGCCTTAATTTAGCACTAGGAAAAAAGCTAACAAGCTAAAATAACATTGTAAACATTATACCAGCTTAACATCAGCATGCTGCTAACATGATGATGTTAGCTTTTAGCTGAAAGCACCGCTGTGCCTAAGTACAGGGTCACAGAGCTGCTGCCACAGACTCTTAGTATCTCACCACAGTAGCTAAAACATGTGCATGTTATGATTTTTATAGTATAGCTTTTCATCTTCAATGACTTTTGTCTTTCTTTACTCTTGCCTTTCTTTATTTCTTATACATGTTCTTTATTTTTTACTCTTTTCATCTAGATGCTCCCACTACTATCCCCACACCCACCACCAATCCAGTCAACACGCAAGGTACTGTATGCCCCCACTACTGTCCCTCTCAGCAACCGTGTGTGTATGTGTGTGTCTGTGTGTGTGTGAGTTTGCATGCACATATGATCAGGTGATCAGGGAGAGAAAGAGTAGAGCCTTGTACCTAAGGCTGAGAGAGACTGTGGATGGCCAGTTTTAATCAGATAGTGCTGCTGATAGGTGACACTGAGGACAGGCAGCACAGGGTTTGTCAGAGACACCTGTCATGCCCCTTTCCAGTCACATGTTTGATCTGAGAAAATGTAGAGACACTGCTTTGCTGTGCCGCTATCTTATCAGCATCTACAGCGATATCTCAACTGGCCCATCCATCATTTTATAATGCTCTTTACATTTCCCCTACAAATGCCAGTCACACTTCATCTTTGCAATACCCAAAAAAACATCAATAACTATTTTCTCAAAGACATAAGAAATGAATAAAATTTGCTAACCTTCTGATCACACAATTTTATACTTTTGATTTAGATATAAATGTGTTTCAATATTAACCATTAAAAAATTCACTATTATTTCAAAAGCACTGCTAAGGCTAGACAGATGGAGAGGCAACCTTGGGAGTTGACATTTGGATATGCCAGAATGTGACATTTTAATACAAAAACTATCCTTAAAGAATAGATCATTTTATCAGTAGCTGCTTTACAGATATAGCAATTTTAGCCTTTTGTCAATTCATACAGACCTAGCACTAATGTGTGTCAATATGAAAATAATAGGTTTGCAACCCAATGTGAGAAGGCATCAAAAGCTCCAATATTATAATTATGTCAGCTTTCATTTATCCTTTCAATTGATTAATCAATTGGCTATTAAATAGGATATTTGACTTTTGTGTTATGTTCATTTATTGCAAATAATGTCAGTAGTTATATAAATACATACATGGTGATGTCCACTTATGTGTCTCCAGAGTTTTGGGGGGGGTTTTTCTATGACAGTGCACTTCACCACACATTATTATTGCTTGTTCTCTCTAAAGGCATACTATGCAGGATTTATCAGTTGGTGTTTGAAAACACAACATTCAAATCCGGTTTCTCTTCTCAAGCTAAGTGACACCAATGCGCAAGAGAGAGCAGCGGTGCTTGAGCAAGCTAGAGAGTCAATGAAGGCAGCGAGTAGCAGTCATGCAAACAAACCCATGAATCAGATAAATAAAACATTATTTTCTGATTGTTTCACAGCGGTTATGCTCCAAAGCATGAATAAACACACCCATCCCTCACGAAACC
>JANJYP010249961.1:0-11537 GCA_024605115.1 Rastrelliger brachysoma | reverse complement strand
ACATATGCAAGGGTTTCTGATCTGATGCCACTGACAGGATGACACTGATGTTACACTGCTGGTTTAGGCATAAAACAACCTGGGTCAGGATTAGAGAAGGATCATGATTTGTATTCAGTCTTGTATCTGTGTTAAGGTTAAGGGATTTTCATTGGTTGCAATATTAACCATGGTTAAGGGATGACTGTGGTCATGGTTAAAATGATTTGTAATGTTGACTATTGTTAGGAAACAGGAGGTACAAGTGGTGTCTCTTCTTAAGTGTCACATGTTGTTGATCAGTTTTCCTACCATTAACATTTCTACTTTAATAATATCACAATATTTTTTTCCAACGCTTGCTGAAATGCATGGTTGAAGAAAAGTTCATTATATTATAAGACATTCAATTTTATAATAAAACTTTAGATGTTTACCACTCATTTTTTCTTTGTTTCAATTATGTATTATCCAGTCTCAAATTACTTTAGTATTTTCACAAAAAGAAAAAAAAAAAAAAAACATCAGCACAATCTTTATTATAGAGGGTATCTGTCTTGAAGCAGCATGTCCAATGCTTCTGGGCAGAAGCCCATCCCTAATTACAAAATGTAATTATGTTGTAAGTCAGCTTTTCTAGAGTTCATCTGCATGCTTATTAAAGAACTATGACATTCATTTTCCTATATTTCTCAAAACAACCTTCAATTTAATTACTGCTGTGCCATGCTGTGCCACCATTCTGCAAGTCCTGAACTTCAGATTGTTATCAAACTTTTATTTTTTATTACTTGGCATGACAAATGATTAGGCTCTGTGAAACTCGTTAAATATAGATTCATATCTTAGACATTATTTCCATAATATCACAAATGCTATAATGGGTTACTTATGAAAATAAGATCTGTTAAAGGTTATAAGAAAGACTTTGAAATGGACGAACTGAAGCATGCATCCACCAACGCTGTACTGATCATATATAGGATGTGATGGTTAACAGTATATTACTCTTGGACCATGTTTTCTTTTCCAATATTGGCAATGTGTCCTGGTGCTTCAACTCATTTCCCAGCTTTTTAGCTGTCAGGACTTAACTCACACCTCAGGGCTAGATGCGGCCTCTTTGCTCCACTGCACTTCATAACAACATATAGACACGCANTGTGTGTGTGTGTGTGTGTGTGTGTGTGTGTGTGTGTGTGTGTGTGTGTGTGTGTGTGTGTGTATACATCTACTGTACACACAGAGGTCCACTCTAAGCTTATGGCAATTTGTGAGCATTCTCAAGCTTCCCTGGTTGCAGTGGAAGTACTGATACAGCAGGTGAGGGAGGAAAGCTTTTTATAGCTGTTGTTTGGCCTTGAGCTGGACTGTATGTTCAAACATGTCGGAGCTGGAGACTGGCAGCTTTCTTGAGGTCTCTGCCATATCCAGTCTCATGTCTATATTCAAAAATGACGCCTGGACATTTTTTTTTAAATATTTGCAAAAAAGCCAATATTCAATTACTATTACAAAAGTACTGTACATATGTTTATCAACAACAACAACAGATCAACAGATTAATTATAGTTTTTTAAAAAAAACAAAAAAAAAAAAAAACATTTACATTAAATATGATGTTGTGGGTTGTGTCATATACCATTACAAATAGGGTTGGGCATCGTTTGAATTCCTAACGATTCTTGATTTTTTTAAGAGGCAGCGTCAAAAAAGCTTACACATTTTAAATAAGATTTTTTTTCTGAATGAAATTGTCTATTATTTCTACACCATGACCCCAGATGTTTAATCATGTTGTGGGCATAGATAGCAAGTACTGAGGGAATGAATTACTTCCACAGTAACAAAGTCGGGAAATTTTATGCCAGGGTCAGACTACACAAATTCAGGCCAATTCTGACCTGACGGACACGTCACAGACAAATGTACAGTATGTATTGTCCCCTTTTATGCAGGACTGGCAAATTATCTTGTATTGTGACATAATCAAAGATCTGTGATCTGGTGTCTGCAACGCCTCACAACCACGACACAGAAAAACTGGCACGTTATATTTTTTTGTCTTTTTTCACTCAGTGTGGCATGTCCTATGACATAAGACTGCCAACTGTTGAGACCAAAAGTCAGGCAGTGCAGTTGCTTCTGCCTTTGCCTTGACAACGTGTGTCCGAATTATTTTCACACTACACAGGATAACACCCATGTGCCATTGACAAGTGCATCAAGAGTGATGGTGAATGAGAGTGGAGCAGAGGATAAGGTTACTAGTGAGCTGTCAGTTTGGCAGTTAATGTACAGTACAATAGACTTTAATGTATCAGTTAATAAATGCTGAAGTTTCTCAAGATCAAGAAAAGTCTCATCTGAAAAGTGAAGGTGAATGGACATTTTGGTTTTGAGTGAAGTGTTGATTTATTTAATTATTGAATGGATTGCTATAAAATGTGGTACTATTGTCAGTGTCACCCTACAGATTGATTGTAATAACTTTGGCAATCCCTAGAGCATGCGTTGGGACCCTGGGGCTCGCAAACCACCAGTGGCTCTTTTGCCACACAGCCAGGTCTCTCAGATGAAATGGGATGGCAAAAAAATGTAAATAAAGGAATCTGGCTAAAATAACTTTTATTGCTACTTATATTAAAATGGCAAGGCTTAGTGGCAAATGTGTGCAATTTAATTTCACTTTCCACCTCATTTGACTCCGAAACCCTGCAGAGCCTGCTTGTGGCCATGACAACATCAAACAAAGCACTTCCATTTCTGTCAACGAGAGCATTTGTTAAGTTATCTATGTGTGCACTCATTGTAGATATAAAAAATGTCAAAAAGGAAAAAAAAACCCTAAGAGAAAGTCCACCATTTTCATTCTGAGTGGACAGATGAGTTTGCATATTTGGAAAGAACTGGTGCTACGACCTGTAATAACAAAATTGCATAAGTGAAATGATGCAATATAAACGCCACTTTGACACCCACCATATAATTTGCAGCAAAATATATTGTGGGAGATAGCTGAAGTAAGGCCTATCAAGAGCTTCTGAAAAAGGTACAGGTATCTGGTAGGCCTAATGCTCATATATGACATGTCAATGATACATTTTGTGTTTGTAATTACTTACTGTTGATCATGTTGATGATGACGGTTTAGCCTACATGGGAAAAGTAGAAAAACCTACTTTTCTCATTCCCATTTACATTTCAACTTACTTATAACATTAAATTTAAAAAAAAAAATCCACTTAAAAACACTGAATAAAAGTAACTGTAAATTAAATATTAAAGTTTTTTTTTTTTTTTTTTTTAATAATCTTTATGTGGCTCTTCTGAGATGTAAAAAAATAAATAAATAAATAAAAAATAAAAGTGGCTCTCCAGGTAAAAAAAAGTTCCCAACCCCTGCCCTAGGGGGTTGACCAAAGTTAATAGTTATTATTATCACCAGGTCACAATTTCCATTTCCAATTTTCAATCTCCAGTACTTTGGATTATGGCCATATACATGTAAAATTAATTACATTACTGTTAATGTAAGCTGTATTTTGTGTTTAAAACTTATTAGCACTTGCTAGTACACAACACATAAAACTAAGATGTTAAACATGGTAAACATTACATTAACTTTACATCAGCATGTTAGCATTATGATAATGAGCATGTTTAAATACTGATGTTGGTATTTAATTTATGCAGTTTTTTTTTCTTTTTTTAATTTTCTACTTTTTGTCCTTAAGTGCTTTTCTTATGTACATGTTGCATCACTGTATGACTTAAAATTGGCGAACTGAGCATAATTTTTTTTAACATCTTGTAGTCAATGACTGTTGAGTCTTGTGCAACCCTACATTTTTACTAGATGGTATTTCAAGCCATGCGGCCACTCAAAGTTTTGTTTAGTGCCATTTATAGATTGCTATTGCTTAAATTAAGCATTGAGCCAGATAATCATTTTTCATGTGAAGGTTGAAATTATATGTCGATTGTGAACATAATTACATATGTATCATAATGAATGAGCCAACAGTGATTACAATAGACACTCTCTTGATAGCATTTTAAGCTCAGGTCAGCAACTGTAATCAGACAGGAGATATGCAAACACTCATTAACTTTCTTTTTGTCATGCACCATACTTAAGTTAACAAAAGCCTACCTTCCCATAATTACATTGTTATATTGGTGGAGGTGTAATTTCCCAGGGATGGTAATTACTTGCGATGTTGTTACAGCATTGCCATAGATTATGAATACTGGCATCAGTCTAGGATCTGGTGTTTACAGTGTTTAGAGGACTACCCATGGTGCATTTCTCTGTCTTCAAAGGGTAGACCTGCTGCCTCCTGGGAATGTCTAGGATTTGTCTCAGACTCTAAAGGAGTCATCATAGAGACAGAAAAGTCAGAAAAACAAAAATGGGGGAAAAACAAGTAAGGGAGAAAAGAAAGAGGGTTAAATAGAAAATGGAAAGTAGAAACATTGTTAGATGTACTTTTGCTCAACAGCTTTATATGAAATGTATAATGCAACAAAACAAATACATTTAAAAACTATATTAAATCAGATGTGGTTATGATATAACTTTCTAAGACACCTAATATATCATCTCTGTCATACCAACCTGAAAAAAAAATTGTGTTAAGAAATAGTCATTATTTCAGCAATTTTTCCTTTATTGTACAGTTGTACAGTAAGTGAAGTGACAGACATGAAACATGGTGACAGAGATGGCTATGTTGTTATTTGGCATGTGCGTTACCCATTTGCTACAGGGAACATTAGGGTTTATTAATTTTAACTAAATACCTATACAGTACTTTTCTTAACATGCTGACAATGTGCTGCCGTCAAACAATCACCAATTAATAGCATCTTGTTATATTTGTAAATCATATTTATTTCACTTATATAAATGTCACTTCAGAGCATGTTTAGAATAAGTGTAATTGCACTAAAACATGGGAATAAACAATGCTAATGTCCAGTCACACATTGTCAGAACAATAAGAGCCAGTGATCCTGACAAGGCAATACATATCCTCTCAAAATGGTACACTGAATTCATAATCAAATCTGGAGGAAATCACAGAAAATAATAAATGATGATGCTGTAGTTTAAACTGAACACACTCAGATCAAGCTGCAGTGGAGAATCAACAGTTTTTAGGCCAAGTGAAGTGAATTCATTGCATGCCAACTCTATGAAATGAGCACAATTTGCCAGACACTTCTGCCAAAACATGGGAAGATCCGATTTTGGCCTTTGTGTCCCATGGTAATGAATACATTGTTTCAAACAAGTACTAAAACGGCAGCATCTCACTGAGTTGTTCATTGCTGCTTTGTAACTAGGGAAAGGGACATGTTGGCTTCATTTTGTGGTACTCTTCTGGTTAGTCATTTAATATTCAATGCATTATCACCACACAAAAAGAGCTGGACACTCTGCAAATGTAAAACATCCTGATTCAAATGTCAAATTTGAATATTTCTTCCTGTGTCTTATGAACAAGCTGCTTTATTACCTCTGTTATCGACCATTCAGGAGTTGTGAATTTAATTTTTCCTACAATCTACCTCTGCCTGCTCTTACAAAGGTCAGGCTGGTAGGATTTTATTTGTTGCACACTGTTCAGATGGGAGTGAAGTATGATCCTCTTGATTAGTCTCATAATTCTGTTATCAGCACTCCTAAAGGTTGCACTGAAGCTGCTTTAAACCTGCACCTGTTTGTCTGGATATGAGAAGTGTTATTGCCATATAAAGTGGACACTGGCAATGCAATCAATACACAGGCTACTGGTTGTAGTGAGTTAAAATTAATAGAAACTGCTCTGGACGTCAATTAAATTCTTTGGGCCTGTTTTTTGATGCCAAAAAGTATGTTTGGAACCAATAAATGACTAACTTTGATCATTAAATGAAGCAGCTTAATATTTGTATACAAGTCACAATTTGATAGCTATAAATTCAGTTAATTATTCACCTTTATTGTTTTTGAACCAATGTGCTGCTTCTGACAGTATACAGTATAATATCTCAATCAGTCAATTTATGCAGATGGCTTTATTTCAGCTCTAAACATGATACATTTTACATTCTAAAGAGGATGTTTTAGTCTTGCAAATTAGCCAAATAAATGGTTCAATTACCAATGGGGCAAAACAGGGAACAGTCCCTGACCCACAGAGTCCCCAAATGCCCCAAGGAATAGACACCTTGCAGCTCATTTTTATCCCAGAACCACTAGCAGTGCTCCAAACACCTATGCTATTTTCAGTACAGGTAGCTATTATCCAGACAAGTTTGCACCCGAGTGAGCAACGTGGCTGCCAAGCTTAAAGGGCTTAAAATGAAAGGTCACAACTGTCTTTAAAATATACCATATATAAATTCAGCAAAATTAAATGCAGGGCAAATTGAATACACTGAATTTGGCAAAGGTCAAATCCTTAATTGAGGATGTATTTAAATTTGTGTCTGACTGGAAGTTTGAATACACTGAAAAATGAAAGTTTACATGTTACTTGCATTTGGGAACTCTATTGGTCTTAGCTGCACTGTTTCTGTTCCAGCTCTATCTGTATTCAGAGAGCTATACATTGATGTCTATTGTATTTAATAAAAAAAAAAAAAAAAAAAAAACATTAATTTTGAGCCTTTATATAGGTTAAGAATTAAAGCTTTATAACAGTGGATTCTGTCAAGAGAGTATACACAACCAAAGTGTTAAACCAGTAACCAATGTGTATCTAATCAATTGCTCTGGAGGAAGATGTTAAAGTGCCATACTTTCTTTATTTTTATTTATTTATTTTTTTTGGCGCAGACGCCTTTATTGTAAAGTTGGTAGACAGGAAATGGGAGAGAGAGGGGGGATAGACATGCGGTAAAGGACGTTCTGGCCGGGAATCGAACCGGGGTCCGCCACGAGCATTGCTCTACATGGCTGACGCTCTTACCCACTGCACTACTGAGCAAGACAAAGTGTCATACTTTTGACAATATCCTGATTCACTGTCACCACACATAAAGCCAGCCAAGATACTCTATGCCTAACACCACATCCGTACTGCAATGCAGAAGGTGGCACAACATCCTCCTGGTTTGCCTTCTGATACAGGGCTGATATCAGTGCTCTACACTGTGAGACAAAAGTCTGACACACAGACAAACACAACATATCAACTAGACACCCAAATCTTGCTCTCAACCTTCACACCAAGATTTTTTTTTTTTGGAAGCTGTGGGATATGGGACAAGAAGGGAGGTACATTTCCTTAAATAGACAGATCCAGCTCTTTTTGATGAAGATATTGTTTGAATCAGTTGTCACTCTTCAGATCAAGTCTTTTTGTCGGCCTTTAGAGCATTGTTGTTACAAACAGTTTTGTCTCAGAAATGTATAGTATCAATCCCTAGCATTTACAAACTGCCAGATGCTAACTTGCATATGTTGGGAAATTTGTATAATTAGCATAAACAGCATTCATCATAATTATCAGCATGTACAATATTGCACCTGACCAATTTGGCCAATATTGTGTTTGGGGATATATTGAAGAAGTTGAATGCATTTGACATTTTCAAAATTCATAATGGCCTTTTAAAGCCTTAAATCTACTGTACAGTAAGGTTATTTGGATGAATTTGAGACAAATTTGATGTTGTATCTATGCTTATATGGTGTATACATTGCTATATACAATGGACCCACATTTCTGAATCAAAAGAGCTCAGTACCATTGGTGTGAATGCTGAAATGTAATATTTTTCTCAAATTTCTTCAGTGGATTTGAATAGAGTACACTCGTGAAGTTTATCCTCTGTATGAAAATGGATTTCCCTAGCACTTTTTACCATCACCATCACTGAAGGGCAGTTCTTCTGAAGTGCTGTACAATAAAACCAGGAATATAAATGGAAATGTTTAATCATTTCCAAACACCACCATCCCTTTTCATTTGTGTGTGTAGGTGCAGGGGCATACACACAATTGAGCCAATGAGCTCTGACCTAAAGGCCTTAAGATGTCAAGGAAAAATTGAACTGAACTAAAAACCCAGCAATATCACCACAGCTACAAAAGAAAATTGACAGGAATTATAATTCTGTTTTTCCTTTTACAGATTATACCAACCTCACAGATGATGAGCTATTGCTTTCATTGCCTTCTCTTAAGTCATAAATTTGATGGTGTCCCTCTCCTCCTTTCCTTTTTCTTTTATGTACAATACATGCCACAAAATCTGTAGAATTTGTATCTACACTCTAATCAATATTGAATTTTACACTTAAAATTACTATTGATAAACTATAAAACTCTAATATGAAATTTCAAACTCTTTCAAAATGTTTTCAAATTTGATATCAATCAGTGCATTATTTAGCAATGGGTTGATTGCTAGGATAATATTTTCATGTATTATAAAATTATGCAAGCCTCATGCCAAACCATAATGTTTGCCATTTGAATGTATATTATTTTTGTGTTCTCTATTTTTTGTGTAATTAAACTTTTTTTAAAAAGATTTTCTGAAAAGACTCATTTTGTAATATCGAGTGCCATGGATTCAATTCTGGAACCTGCCAGTGAATGAAGCAAGATTAGGACACATCCATGTTATTTGTGTCCACTAAGTGGCCTCAGCTAGTCTGAGATTAAATTCACCCTTCTGAAAACTAGCAAGCAGAAGCTGTTTCACCAAACCCAACACAATGATTCTCATCTGCCTGTTACTGCGGCAATATAAGGATCACTGACTATGCTTCACTTTGTTCGGTGATCTCTGGGAAGTTCCTTATCATCAGCCCTCATCACCAAGGAAACAGTGGGAACACCATCGACCATGCTTCTGCTTTTGCATTTGTTTCCCGCTACAGAAGAAGGTGGGGGTCCTTGTATTCAGAGTTGTATTCAGAGTTCATGACTTTCAAATATAAGACTGACTGATCATTATTAATTAATTAATTAATGGAGGTGGTGCCCCTATAATTTTACAAGTACATAACATTAATTGCCAAGAGCGGTGTTATTCCTACAGCAACTATAAGTCATAAGTACCCTGGTTTCTGAGCCACAGAGAGACACATTGCCTGTCAGCACCCAATTAGAGCCGCAGGGGGCAAATTAACACGAAAGCCAAGAAACTCCAATTAACACTGACACATTGATTTGGTGGCAGGCTCATCATTGTCTTAAAATTAGAATTAATCAACACGGCAGAGGGTGCCAAGTCGAAGGTCTGGCTATGAAAATGCTTTTGCTTATGGGAGGATGATGTGGGCTGCACAGTGAAGATTAAGAACAACCTTTATTATTTATTCATATCGTTTATGTTTGTTTTTTCGTTGCATCTGTCAAAACTTAGACACAATACATTTTTCCATTAACTCTGTACAGATGACAATAAGTAGAGTATGCAAGTTATGAATGCCATTTGAGAAAAAAGCAGATGTTTCCCACAAGGCTGTGCTACACATAAAGCCCATAATCCTGCTTATAAATTCACTTGCAAATAATGAGTAAATTAAAATCTCTGTCAAGGACATGCCAGTTTCCATGAGAGAATTGTTTAGAAGAGAAAGGCGGTTATAGAAGAGCTCAATGGATGCTTCTCCAGGAAAGCCTTAAATGAGCTAAATATAGTCTACGCCTGTCGATTAAAGTAAATGTAAGAATAGCACCTGAAGGTTAGGCTGCTGCACAGGCTGTCTTAATGCTCTCTGGTAGAGCAAGGAGAGAATAGCTGCTAAAAGACCTGTGTGTATCCCTAATCACCATCCTCATCTTAACTCATTTTAAAGAAAAATATCTGGCTCACAACACTGTTATAGTGGATGGATCACTTCCCTCATCATGCATCCTTCATCCCTTTCTCCCTCCCTTCCACTTTTATCTGTGTGTCCTCTCATTTTCTCCTCAAATTTCTTATTTGTATTTCTCCCACTCCATTTCCACTCCATTCTTTCAACTCCATCATCTCACTTCTTATTTCAACATGTCTCTCTGTCTCTCTCATTTCCTTTTTCTCTTTTTCCGCCGCCTCCCTGATTTTGTCATTCTCTGCCAACCTCTCCCTTTCATTCTCTTTATGTCTGTCATTCTCTGGGCTTGTTCTGCAGTGCTCTTGATGTTGGCAGCGGAACACATTAACACATCAAACTTTGACTCTATTAATGCGCTTGGCCTTGGCACCCTGCCACACTCTCCAGCTATCTGATGCTACCTGCCAGGTGGTGCACCAGAAAGAGGAGGATGCATGGATAAAAACAGCGTTAGTTTTACCAACAGAAACAACTTCAGAAGTAGTTGACCTCTAGTCAAATTATGAGTTGCTTTCTTAAATGAAAGGGTAGCACAGAAATAATAGTGGGCAATATAACCTAAAATCCATGTTGCAGTTGTCACAAATACCCTAGTACCCCAGGGTAGAGAAACCTAACAGATGGAGGTGCTTCCATAAAAGGTATGAGCCATAAGAAGAATGTGAATGGGAGCTTTTAGACTGACCACCAACACAAAAACATTTAGTATCTTGCAAGACTGTGTTGTATGCCTCCGGTAGCTGTTCTGGGGTCCATTTCACGTAGCAGGTTTATTGAAAACCCTGAGTCTGTAAACCCTGAAATGAGGGAAACCCTGAGATTTCCATTTCACATAGGGAGTTAACTCAAACCAGAGAAAGAGGTTAAACTTAAGCCTGTTTCCCAGAGGGAGGTAACTTAAAATCTGGGACTGTTACCATAGTAACAACGTCTTTGAAAATAACCTGGTTGGGACCAGGGTTTTGTCACTGAACCTCAGGTTTCTTTCTGTCTCCGCCCTCTTTCACAGACACACTCGTGTTTCATTTCCTCATTCATTTAATCAGCAGACAAGTTTTAGCGTAAGTCTGCTGTCTGTCATTAAAATAAAACCAGTTAGAAACCCATTAAGTAACTTTTTCACAAGCATGGCATGTCCTTTTGATCACGATCTTGTTGATGAAGGTGCAGCATTACTGCGCAGAGAATTACATAATCACTGGTATATGAAATCAGAAATCAGAGCATAGATGTTCTATCATTTCCAGACAGTTATCTTTGAGCAAACGCGTCCTCACATTTGCAACAATATCTTAGTTATACTCTCACATCCAGCAGATATTGTGTTGCTCAGCGTTTCTTATTGGAGATTTTTACTACAATGCCAGAGATGCTTGTATGCAACTGTATGCAGGGCAGTCAGAAAAGTGTGCATCGCTCTGAAACTGATCCATCTTTAAAAAGAAAAAAGAAAATACTTCTGGGCTTGAGGGGAGAATAATGAGATGTTATGTCCCTGGTCGAAATCGAACCAGGGATGCTGCTATCATGAGATATGCAGCAGAACCACTGGACTACTGAAACACCACGGTGGCATGTTTCTGGCATTTTCCCTTAACATGAATCACCTGCCAGATTTGTTGAATTAATTTAAAATTTTATATACATTATGCTGCAGCCTCAGACTGGGATTAGTAATTTAATTTCTTTTAGGGTTTCCAGTGTGATTGACAGCTGCAGCAGTGTTACTC